>CM067569.1:1365554-1404524 GCA_034336665.1 Luscinia megarhynchos
GATCGGGCAACAAACATATTAAACATATTAAACATATTAAACATATTAAACATATAAACATACTAAACATATAAACATATTAAACACACATTAAACATATAAACATATCGAACATATTAACAAATAACAGCCTCTGGTTGTTATTCTTTGCTTTCTCAACAGCTTCAAATAATATAAAAGGGTAAAAATTATTTAACACATGGCAAATATTATTTAATACCATTTCTGTTTAGGTATTTTTTTATTTATTTCTTACTGTTGATTTATTTCTTACTGTTCTTACTAGTTTAGCTAAGAAATTTGATTTTTATAAGTATTTTCTGCTTGTATTTTCTACTATTTCATTTTAGGAGCATTTTTAATGAGGAGCATCCTTCCCTACTTTACCTAAAATGTAAAATTCACCCAATATATGAAAAACATGAAACCTAAAAGCCTCAAGTATAATGGCTTGGGTTGCAGTGCAGGATGTGGCCAGCAATGTGAATTCTGTCCCATCTGTTAAACCAGCTGGGGCAGTGACCCTGATCTCCTGGCACACATTATCTGCTCATGGGCCATCTTTAAACCAGCTGGGCAATCATCTTTATCTTCCCACAGCCCATCCTCCCTCCAGGAGATATCTCCTGCTAATGGGCCATTGTTAAAAACTGGGTGTGGCAGTGATCCTTATCCCTGTGGGAATATCTCCTGATAATGGGCCATTGTTAAAAACCAGCTGGGCAATCATCTTTATCTTCCCACAGCCCCTCCTCCCTCCAGGAGATATCTCCTGTTCATGGCCAGTGAGTCCCAGGGCATGGCTGATAAAATTCCATCATCCCACTGGGAGATGCTCCAGCCAGGGCAGGAGCCAAGCCTTTCCTACCCAGATAAAAACTGAGATTTGGACACCAAGGAACCTTCTTCCCACTGGATTCCAGAGGAAAACCAGACCTTTCCACATCATCCCTGGAGCTTCAGAGGAAACTGCACCTTCTCCAGGAGCACTGCTCCAGCTGAACCACATCTGCCCCTGCAGGAGGATGCAGCCACCATGGAATGGGACTGCTGCCAACACCCTGACTGACTGACGGGTGTCAGCTTGGATTCTGACTCTGGCAGGGTTTGGGATTGTTCTGTGTAATACTGCATTGCTATTTTAATTTTCCTAGTAAAGAACTGTTATTCCTAATTCCCATCTCTTTGCCTGAGAGCCCCTTAATTTCAAAATTATAATAATTTGGAGGGAGGGATTTTACATTCTCCATTTCAAAGAGAAGCTCCTGCCTTTATTGGCAGACAGCTGTCCTTAAACCAGCACAAGCACTTTCACAGCAACACTTCCACGAGCACTTTGGGTGAGCACAGCGCTGTGGGGACACACCCCCCAAACAGAACGGGGCAAACGCTGCCAAAGAAGAGAAGTTCCACGAGATGCTCACCACAGCGGGGTTCCTTGGGAGAGCCCTTCATGAAGAGCATGCAGGGGGCAGCGCTGACGAGCTTCCTGAGGCGGGCCTGCAGCTGCTCTGGGCGCGCCAGCGGGCTGGGCTGAGGCGCCCGGTCGCCAAGTGTCGCTGCACCCTCTGCGCCAGCTTCGGGGCTGCGTCGCCTCGTCCAGCCGGGTCCACCTTCTGGCAGTTCTGCAGGGACACAGCACACGGCCCTCAGTGCAGCTCAGACCAAAAACACAGCCTTCAGTGCAGCAGGGAGAGAGCACACAGCCCTCAGTGCAGCACAGACCAAAAACACAGCCCTCAGTGCAGCAGGGACAGAGCACACAGCCCTCAGTGCAGCACAGACCAAAAACACAGCCTTCAGTGCAGTACAGACCAAATAACACAGCCTTCAGTGCAGCAGGGAGAGAGCACACAGCCCTCAGTGCAGCTCAGACCAAAAACACAGCCTTCAGTGCAGTACAGACCAAATAACACAGCCTTCAGTGCAGCAGGGAGAGCACACAGCCCTCAGTGCAGCTCAGACCAAAACACAGCCTTCAGTGCAGCAGGGACAGAGCACACAGCCCTCAGTGCAGTACAGACCAAAATAACACAGCCTTCAGTGCACAAGGGAGAGAGCACACAGCCTTCAGTGCAGTACAGACCAAATAACACAGCCTTCAGTGCACAAGGGAGAGAGCACACAGCCCTCAGTGCAGCTCAGACCAAATAATACAGCCCTCAGTGCAGTACAAACCAAATAATACAGCCTTCAGTGCAGTACAAACCAAATAATACAGCCTTCAGTGCAGCAGGGAGAGAGCACACAGCCTTCAGTGCAGTACAGACCAAATAACACAGCCCTAATCCAGCATGGAGCAAAAACACAGCCTTCAGTGCAGTACAGACCAAACAACACAGCCTTCAGGGCAGTACAGACCAAAAACACAGCCTTCAGTGCAGCAGGGAGAGAGCACACAGCCCTCAGTGCAGTACAGACCAGATAACACAGCCCTAATCCAGAATGGAGCAAAAAACACAGCCTTCAGTGCAGTACAGACCAAATAATACAGCCTTCAGTGCACAAGGGAGAGAGCACACAGCCCTCAGTGCAGCACAGACCAAAAACACAGCCCTCAGTGCAGCACACACCAGATAACACAGCCCTCAGTGCAGCACAGACCAAATAATACAGCCTTCAGTGCACAAGGGAGAGAGCACACAGCCCTCAGTGATGTACAGACCAAAAACACAGCCTTCAGTGCAGTACAGACCAAATAACACAGCCCTCAGTGCAGCACAGACCAAATAATACAGCCCTCAGTGCAGCTCAGACCAATTAACACAGCCCTAATCCAGCGTGGACCAAATAACACAGCTTTGAATCCACTATGGACCAAATAACACAGCCCTCAATCCAGCACGGACTAAAAATCACAATGGACCAAAAAAACACAGCCTTCAATCCAGCATGCATTTAAAAACACAATGGACCAAAAAAACACAGCCTGCAATCCAGCATGGATTTAAAAACACAGCCCTCAATCTAGCATGGACCAAAAATCACAATGGACCAAAAAGCACAGCCCTAATCCAGCATGGACCAAAACCACAGCAAACCCACCCAGCTAAGCCCAGCTCTGCAAGGAGGGGCTGTATGCTGCTGGCAATGATGCCTTAGGGATTTTAGCTTTTCTGTTTTTCTATTTTCTCCTGTAGGGCATCAGTGCATAACTCTGAACTCCATATGAAGTGTTAGCTAACTCTCTTCACATTTTGGCCAGAAAAAAACATTCCTCTAGGCCTGAAACTCAAGGACACCCTTCAGCCTTTTTCAGGCCCTGAAAAGTACAAATAAAAGTGAATTCTGGGGGAGCAAACTGGGGAAATATGGCTTGATCACCTGAGGCTGTAATTGGAGCATTAACCCTGATATATAAATAGACCAAATTTTAATTGTCTGAAAATCTCCTGATCTTTGTCCTGGGTGTAGCCTCTGAGGCTTCTCACTGCCCAAGGTGGATCTATTGAAGGTCTTGAATAAATCCCCACTTTATTCTCTTAACCTTGTCCAGCCTCTGTTCTAGGGAGCCACTTCAAGGCATTGGTAACAGCAGCAAATTTGCCTCTAGAATGACTTATTAAAGAAAATATTGTCCATTTTATCACCACAGGCAAACAGCACCCAAACAGAACTGTTATTCCTATTATTACCATATTTACTTGGGTTTTTTCCCCAGCTACAACACAAAGAAACATTGCTGGAAGTTTTTTGACCCAAGTACAACAACTAAAATAAAAGCTATGCATGAATCCTGAAGCACTTAAGGAAGTCCTGGAATATTCCATATAAAGTGCAAAACCCATTTCTATCTCCATTTTTAGGTTCCACTGGATAGACTTCAATCAGTTACAGAGGTGTTTCCTCACTGACAAAGCTCCTAAGGTTCAGGTGGAGTAATACAAAAGTATTAACAGTCCACATGGATTCCATTTTCTTTTAAATCCATTTTCTCTTAAATCCATTTCCTCTTACCTTAAAGAACAAGAATGTTGGAACAGAACTAATTCCATATTTTTCAGACACTTCAGGCACAGCCTCAGCTTCCAGCTAAAAACCAAAGCAAAAGAAAAAAACACACTGGATTATTTTCATAATCTTCTTTAAAGTTTCACTGCTAGTGTCAATCCTGGAATGCTCTCCCAGACATTTTATACATTTAAACAGGATCTGCTGCTGAAGTTTGTGAGACATTTGCATTTAAATGAGACTCCCTGGGGTTGCCTGGCACCCACTGAACCTCCACGTGTGTCAAAACAGGTTCAGAGGTTTTTATTTTGTGGCACATTCAGAAGATGCCCTGAGGCTGTGAATAAAATCTTTGGTGCACCCCTGACCTGGTAAATTCTCAATCCTGTGCAGCTCCTGCTATATTGGAATGCATAAATCACTGTTCCCAGTTATGTCACCATCCCAGAGGTGCTTTAGGCCCCTTTGGGGGGCTCTACATCACCCCTGACATCTGCAGCCTGCTGCAAATTATGGAGCAGAAAAGGAGGTGTTCCTTCCACCCAGTGTGCTAAACTTGATTTTTAACTCCTGCAAGGCTGCTGAGTGCCCAGGGGTTACTGCTTCCCCTTTCATCATGTAGAGATTTGCTATGAGAATTTCTCTTGACTGGCTCAAATTCTGAGCTGCTCCAGCTACACAGGCTCTTAATGAACCCACTAATTAGACAGGCAAAGCAGCAGCATCAAAACTGAGCCCCAGCCTCCTCCTGCAAATCACATCTGGATGGATTTAGGGTCCTTTTCCCACCCAAAAGCATTCCAGGATTCCCTGTCTGAGCCAATCTCTGACAGCAGCAGCACCTTTCTGTATAACCCTGGATGGATTCAGGGTCCCTTTCCCACCCAAAGCATTCCAGGATTCCCTGTCTGAGCCTGTCCCTGATGCAGCACCTCTGTATAACCCTGGATGGATTCAAGGAGTCCCTTACAAAGCATCCCAGGATTCCCTGTCTGAGCCAATCTCTGACAGCAGCACCTCTATTATAACCCTGGATGGATTCAGGGTCCCTTCCCACCAAAGCATTCAGGATTCCCTGTCATGGGCCAATCTCTGGCGTGGCACCTCTATTATAACCCTGGATGGATTCAGGGTCCCTTCCCTGAAAAGCATTCCAGGATTCCCCTGTCTGAGCCTGTCCCTGACAGCAGCAGCACTCTCTGTATAACCCATGGATGCTTTAGGGTCCCTTCCCAACAAAGCACTTCAGGATTCACATGACAGGCCTGTCCCTGATAGCCCAGCACCTCTGTATAACCCTGGATGGATTCAGGGTCCCTTCCCACCAAAGCATTCAGGGTTCCCCTGTCCTGACAGCAGCACCTGCAGGATAACAGATGTGACAGGAGCATCTGAAATGTGAGCAGCCACAGGCACTCCAAGGGAACCTCCCCCGTTTAGAGCATTCCCCTGGCCGGACTACCTGCACAAAGCTGACCTGGCTGTGCTCGATGCCAAGCGCCCGATGCATCACCCTGACAGCTCTCTGGCAGACTCACCCGGAGGCCAGAGGCATGCAGAAGTGACACCACCACCAGGGACCTGGGGACAGACAGACAGCACTGCTGGGACAGACAGCACTCTGGGACAGACAGCACTGCTGGGGACAGACAGCACTGCTGGGGACAGACAGCACTGCTGGGACAGACAGCTCTGCTGGGACAGACAGCACTGCTGGGACAGACAGCACTGCTGGGGACAGACAGCACTGCTGGGACAGAACAGCACTGCAGGGACAGACAGCACTGCTGGGACACACAGCACTGCTGGGGACAGACAGCACTGCTAGGACAGACAGCACTGCAGGACAGACAGCACTGCAGGACAGACAGCACGCTGGGACAGACAGACAGCACTGCAGGGACAGACAGACAGCACTGCTGGGGACACTGCCCCAAACGAGCAGCATCATGCAACCACTGAGGCTGGAAAAGCCTCCAGCATCAGCATCCAGGTCCCATCCCCACCTTGTCCCCAGCACAGAGCCCTGAGTGTCCCCTCCAGGAATTCCTTGGACACTCCATATGGGGACTCCAGAAAAACCCACCCAACAACCTTCCTGAGATAAAAAACCCTTTAGATCCTAGCCAGGACTTTTCCTTCTGCAGGAAACATCCTGACCCCAGCCAGCACTGCTGAGGAGGTGCAGTACAAAACCCAGCACAATGTTATTTTTCTGCTTTCATTGGCTCCAGCTTCTCATCCCAGGTTTGTGGGATGTTTGGGATTGGTTCTACACATCATTTAAAGGTGGGAGCAGAAATCCCATCAGGCTGGGGACCAGCTCCCACAGGCTCAAACTTCTGGGATGCCAGCAGTGACAAGATTTTGGAATTTCCAATTCTGTTCTCCATGTCTGCAGAAGTCAAACCCACCACAGAATGGGAATAAGGAATTAAAGATATAATGTACTAATATTAATTTACTTAGAAAAAGAGATTGACACTTCTGCTACAACACAAACTTACTGATAACTCGATGCAAGAAACGTTAATTTTCTGAAACAAGAAATCCTATGAAATTAACATGTAATTATAAATGCTGTTTCCAAAGGAAGCAGAGTTATCAGAATTATCAACTCATCTTGTGTCCAAGAACGTGGATAAAATAATCAGTTCCTTTGGACAGAAAATGGAATGATGTTCTCTGACAAAGGCAATGAAAAGTTACTGGTGGGTTTTTTAAATAACCTTAAAACGTTGTGTTTGCTCCTGAAGCCATTTTCACTTGGCACATGATTTTCTTCTGCAATGTCCCTACAAAATAATCCAGCTGGAGGACAATTCCAGCAGGGAAAGAGGAAGTCCTGCAGCAAGTTTGGAAGAAATTCTGTTCCTTTTTCCCAGAACCATCATTTACCAGCATTTCCTTCTGCTGTCTTTAAGAACTGGTGCTGGCATTCCACCACACTTTACTCACCTGTAAATCTAGAATAGGCTACTGCAGCTCTTCCCTCCCAAAACTAAAACTGGACTAAAAGCACTGGGATTGTTCCAGGACAGGATGATGGGGCTGGGAGCACCCGGGACAGTGAGGGTGTCCCTGGATGGGCTGTCAGGTCCCACACCAGGCTGGGACTGCAGGAAAAGCAGAGCCCTGTCATTAATTATTAGAGCACAAAACCAGATTGATGAGAAGCCTGGGCAGGAGATGAATAATTCAGAGTCACTCGTGTGGCACTAAACACCCAAACGCTGCTGGTCCCACTGAAATGTCACTGCTGTGCCACTGAAATGTCACTGCTGTGCCACTGAAATGTCCCAGTGGTTTTGCTGGCACCTTCCACAGCTGGAGGCCAATCCCAGCCCGCAGGGCAGCTCTGGTTTATGGGGTTTTCCAGCCAATTCGCCCCATTTGGCCCCAAATTCCCTGCGGCAGGAGGGGACTGCTGAGCCAGGGGAACGCGGGGCTGGCAAATCCTGAGCCAGAGCCGAGCCAGAGCCAGAGCTGAGACAGAGCCAAAGCTGAGCCAGACCCAAAGCTGAGCCAGAGCCAAAGCCAAAGCTGAGACAGAGCCAAAGCTGAGACAGAGCCAGAGCCGAGCCAGAGCCAGAGCCGAGCCAGAGCCGAGCCAGAGCCAAAAGCTGAGCCAGAGCCAAAGCTGAGACAGAGCCAAAGCTGAGACAGAGCTGAGCCAGAGCTGAGCCAGAGCCAAAGCCGAGCCAGAGCCAAAGCCAAAGCTGAGCCAGAGCTGAGCCAGAGCCAAAGCCGAGCCAGAGCCAAAGCCAAAGCTGAGCCAGAGCTGAGCCAGAGCCAAAGCTGAGCCAGAGCCAGAGCTGAGCCAGAGCTGAGCCAGAGCCAGAGCCGAGCCAGAGCTGAGCCAGAGCCGAGCCAGAGCCGAGCCTTTGCGCAGTTTGGGGCTCGGTTTGTCTCGATTTTGGGGTTTTTTATCTCCCCCCGCAGGTTTCACCGAGCGCTGCGGGACCGGCAGGGGACACCAGGATGGCACCGATGGATGGGAGCGGGGATGGAACCGAGAGATGGGAGCGGGGACGGAATCGAGGGATGGATACAGGGATGGAACCGATGGATGGGCACAGGGATGGAACCGAGGGATAAGAGCCGGGGATGGCACCCATGGATGAAACGCACTCAGGGATGGCACCGTGGCACGGGAGCCCCGGCAAGGGCCAGAGGAGCGGGCCCTGCCCTCCCCGCGGTGCCCCCTCACCTGTCGGGCCGCTGCAGCAGCTGCTGGAACTGCTCGGCCGAGCCCGCGGCCGCCACCGCGCCCGCCATGGCCGGTGAGGGAGGGACGCGTGTGACACCGCGGTCACGTGCTGCCACCGGGGGTCACGTGCGTCCGCCCGGCTCACGCGCTTCCGCCCGCGTCACGTGACCTCCCTGCGGCACGCGTCACAAGAGTGACGTAATGAGCTCCCCGCGTCACGTGTTCTACCAGCGTCACGTGTTCTCTCGTGGCATCACCTTGTCATGTGATCTTTCGCGTCACACCAGTGTCACGTGTCCTCACTGTCCTTGTCACTTGTGCCAGCCCGTCCGGTTCCAGGGCAGCGATCCCGTCCCGTTATCCCGTTATCCCGTTATCCCGTTATCCCGTTATCCTGTTATCCCATCCCATTATCCCATCCCATCCCATTATCCCATCCCATCCCATTATCCCATCATCCCATTATCCCATCCCATCCCATTATCCCATCCCATTATCCCATCCCCATCCCATCCCATCCCATCCCATCCCATCCCATCCCATCCCATCCCATCCCATCCCATCCCATCCCATCCCATCCCATCCCATCCCATCCCCATCCCATCATCCCATCCCATCCCATCCCATCCCATCCCATCCCATCCCATCCCATCCCATCCCATCCCATCCCATCCCATCCCATCCCATCCCATCCCATCCCATCCCATTATCCCATCCCATTATCCCATCCCATTATCCCATCCCATCCCATCCCATCCCATTATCCCATCCCCATCCCATCCCCGTATCCCATCCCATCCCATCCCATCTCATCCCATCCCATTATCCCATTCTCCCATCCCATGGGCTGGGATGCTCCAGCTCACACCCAGCCCAGCCTGGAGCGCTCCCCAACCTGTGAAATGTAAAATTCTCCGTAAAGAAGGCTGGTTTGGGCTGTTCTGTCTCTCGTCAGTCAGCGGGAACGGAGATTTAATCCAGTTTAACACCAAATGGCCAGGGAGAAAAAGGAGACAGGAGGCGTGGGACAGATGGAACCCCTGGAAATAAATCTCTCCCCTCCAGCTCTGCCCCGTAAATCAAGAGAGGTTCCTGAGACCTTTCCCAGGTTCCTTGGCAGGGGAGAGGAGAGGGCTGCTGCTCCAAATGGATTGCCCCGGGGAGACAGGGCAGAGCTAAATCTGCCTCCCCTCCAGCTGTATTTCTGGGATCCATATGGAGCCTTGGCAGGAGCGCCCGGGGAAGCGTCAAGGACTCGGCGTGGAACAGCAGGGGCACAAATTAACCTGCACAGTTAATTGCAGCTCCAGGAGATGGATGTGGAGCCCCCAAAAACAAAACAAAACAAAAAACAAAACCCAAGGGAAGAGGCTGGGTGGGTGCTCCCAAATCCCACAGCAGTTTTCCAATGAATTTCCCAAAGAATTGGGAGTTGCCTTTACCTGTGCCCAGCTGGAGGAGGGAAAGCTCCTTCCCCATGGACACAGTCTGACACATTCCAGCTGAGAATTCCCCGAAATATTGATGTTTTAAACCTAATTCCCCAAAATATTGATGTTTAAACCTAACTCCCCAAAATATTGATGTTTTATCCTAATTCCCCAAAATATTGATGTTTTAAACCTAATTCCCCAAAATATTGATGTTTTAACCTAACTCCCCTTCTGGCCAGTCCCTGATCCCACAACTTCTTGCATGGCAGAAAAACTCCTGGTGCTTAATGCTGTTCATATTACAGACAAAGACATAACAGGAAAGAACTGCAATTCCAGTTGCAAGTAGCTGGAACTTGCCAAGTATTCAGGATATATCCACACTCTGTTTTGATTCAGAAATAGGATTTATTGCAATGTAAAATAAAAATTATAACTTCAGAATACACCTAGCAAGTTTTTCTTATGTGGCCACATCCTTTTTTTATTCCAATATTATTATTCTGATATTAAAATAGAATTGATATTAAATGATGAAATTAAATTAAAAACAACATGAGGAAATGAAATTAAATTTTAAAACATTTACTGGGAAAAGGCTCTGGCAGGTCACCAGCTTTCCTGGTTAAATGTCACAAAAATGTACATGCAGAATAGAACAAAATAATGGGGAGTTTTTCTGGGAAAACATGGAAATACTGGTATTTTCCTCTGGGAAAATGATAAAATGAAGGGCTCAGTTGAAGTTCTAAAGATCTCATTCAGCTTTGGCCCCAAAAAAAGAGAATAAACAGATTTGGAATTGTAATTAATGTTGTAAATCCTGAGGCTGTCTCCCAGCACTCAGCAAGGAGTGGCAGGGAAGGAGGGAAGCTGTGAGTTTAAGGCTCCTAAATCCATTTTTTTGGGATAAACAGAACACAGGCAAACAGGTTTTATTCTGTAGGGGTGGCCAGACTCCGGGCAGGGTGTGGGATCTCCATCCTTGGAGGAGGAATTTCCCCTCAGGACACTCCTGCCTCAGCAAGGCTTGGACTTGAGCATCTCAAGAGGTTCCTACCAACCCAAATAACTCTCAGGCATTATTCTCCTTCTAAATCACCTGGAACTTCGTGAAATGAGGGAGTTAACAGCAGAGAAAGGATGAGAAAAAGGGGGAAAACTGAGAGGAGAATGAGACTTGTGAGTCCTCACTTTCTCAGGATAAAACACCAAACCTAAAAACGGGGTTTGGGGTGGGACAAAGGAATTTCTCAGCAAATCCAGGCTGAAATCTGTGAGATAAAAATCAGGCAAGCCCAGTTGGTGGCAGGGAGGGGAACAAGCTCCCTCTGCCAGCGACAGCACATCCTTGTTCCCATCCTGGAGGGGTTTCTGGGTCACCTGGAGAAGGCACGGTGGAAATTTGGAGGTGTGTGCACAGGTGGCACGTGCAGGATGGATGCCCTGAGAGCTGGCACACAAAGATGGATGTGGCACAGAATGCCAGCGGTTTATGGTGCACACCATTGCTCTCCCGGGAACAGGCACGGGAAAACATTCCAGAGCCAAGCAGGCTCCGGGATGGAACGGGGAGGTGGCTTGGAAATAATGAAATAAATCTGATTTCTTGTGGCTGGGTTTGGTTCCAGCTCTGCAGGGACTCGGGATGTTCTGCTAACTGGATTTACCTGGATTTTGGTTATTCTGCTATCAGGCATGGCGAGAATGAAATGAAAAAAGAAAAAAACCAGGAGAATCCGTGGATTATCCTTTCTGAGGATGTGACAGAGCATGTCCTGGAAGCACAGCTGGATCCCGAGTGGGGAATAAGCTCCAGCAGGAATGAATGCCAGGGAACAATCTGCGCTCTCTCCTGCAAGACTGCCTGGTGCAGCTGGAATAAGCTGTGTCTTTTTGGAGAGGGATGGAGCTTCTGCCCCGGGAGAAGGGCTGGGAGAACCGGGATTGTTCAGGAGAGGGATCCGGGGTGACCCAGCTGCGACCTTCCAGTGCTGAAGGAGCTGGAGAGGAGGAGGGTGGAGGGGCAGGACACGGGGAGAGGCTTTGAGCTGACAGTGGGTAGATTTGGATGGAATTCGGGCAGGAATTGTTCCCTGGGAGCTGGGCTGGAATTCCCAGATTTGCTGTGGCTGCCCCTGGATCCCTGGCAGTGCCCCAGGCCAGGCTGGACATTGGGACAGTGGGAGGTGTCCCTGCCATGGCTCGGGTGGCACTGGGGGGGTTTGGGGTCCCTTCCCAGGGCGATATCCCAGGACCGGACGGGCCGGGGTCCGGTGCCGGGGGTGGATCCTGGTTCCAGGGCCGGATCCCGGGGCCGGGGGTGGATCCCGGTTCCAGGGCCGGATCCCGGGCTGGTGCTGGTGCCGGTGCCGGTGCCGGGGCAGGTTCCGGTGCTGTGCTCCAGGGGCGGGTGCCGATCCCAGGGTGGTTCTGGGGCGGTCCCGGGGCGGTTCCAAGGGCAGGTCCCGGTTCCGGGGGCAGATCCCGGTGCCGGGGGCGGTTCCGGGGCGGTCCCGGGGCGGTGCCGGGGGCAGGTCCCGGTTCCGGGGCGGTTCCAAGGGCGGTCCCGGGGCGGTGCCGGTGCCGCCATGGCCGCGGTGCCCGTGCGGGGCCGGCGCGGGGCGCTCGGGCCGGGGGAACCGGGGAACCGGAATGTGTGAGTGGGG
Organism: Luscinia megarhynchos; assembly: GCA_034336665.1. Taxonomy (NCBI): domain Eukaryota; kingdom Metazoa; phylum Chordata; class Aves; order Passeriformes; family Muscicapidae; genus Luscinia; species Luscinia megarhynchos. Next base: position 1,377,818 of record CM067569.1, read on the forward strand.
AACGGGAATGGGGAACGGGAACGGGGGAACGGAATGGGAATGGGGAATGGGAATGGGAATGGGAATGGGAATGGGAATGGGAATGGGAATGGAGACCGGGGAACGGGGAACGGGAACGGGGAATGGGAACGGGGAACGGGAACGGGGAATGGGAATGGGAATGGGAACGGGGAACGGGAATGGGGAACGGGGAACGGGAATGGGAACGGGGAACGGGAATGGGGAACGGGGATGGGAATGGCAATGGGAATGGGAATGGAGACTCGGGAGCGGGGAACGGGAACGGAATGGGAATGGGAACGGGGAACGGGAGTAGGGGAACGGGAATGGGAACGGGGAATGGGAATGGGGAACGGGAACGGGGGAACGGGAATGTGGAATGGACGGGAGCGGGAGGACGGGGGAATGGGAATGGGGAATGGGAACGGGGGAAGCGGGGAATGGGAACGGGAATGGGGAAGGGCGAGGGGAATGGGAATGGGAACGGGGAATGGGAATGGGGGAACTGGAATGGGAATGGGGAACTGGAATGGGGATGAGGATGGGAATGGGGAGCGGGGAATGGGGAAGCAGGGAATGGGGAATGGGAATGGGGATGGGAATGGGGGAATGGGAACGGGAATGGGAACAGGAATGGGGAACGGAATGGAAAAAGGAACAGGAACGGGAATGGGAACGGGAACAAGAATGGGAATGGGAATGGGGAATGGGAACGGGAATGGGGAATGGGAACAGGAACGGGAATGGGAATGGGGACGGGAATGGGAACAGGAATGGGGAACGGGAATGGGAATGGGAAGAGGAATGGGAATGGGGAATAGGAACGGGAACGGGAATGGGAACGGGAATGGGGATGGGAATGGGACCAGGAATCGGGAATTGGAATTGAGAATGGGAACAGGAATGGGACCAGGAGTCGGGAATGGGAACAGGACCAGGAATGGCACCGGGAATGGAGAACGGGGCCGGGACCAGGAATTTGGGATGGGGAATGGGGCCGGGAATGGGGAATGGGGCCGGGCACGGGGCCAAGGCCGGGTCCGTGTCCCCCGGCCGTGCCCCTCTCGGTGGCACAGCAGTGACTGGATTGTGCAGCAGAGCTGGGACAAGGGGCCAGTGTTCAGGAGAAACACAAACCCCATTGCGGGATGATCCCATCCCTGGCGTGGCTTTTCCTTCTGTTCCTGGGTTTAATGACTCCTTCCACACACGTGCTCCTGCCATGAGCCCCATCCCAGCTGCTCTGGGGTGGATGCAGGGTGAAGGGTGCAGGGTGAGGGATGAAGGGTGCAGGATGAAGGATGCAGAGTGAAGGATGCAGGATGCAGAATGAAGGATGCAGGGTGAAGGGTGCAGGATGCAGGATGAAGGATGCAGGGTGAAGGGTGCAGGATGAAGGGTGCAGGATGAAGGATGCAGGGTGAAGGATGCAGGGTGAAGGATGCAGGATGAAGGATGCAGGGTGAAGGATGCAGGATGAAGGATGCAGGATGAAGGATGCAGGGTGAAGGATGCAGGGTGAAGGATGCAGGATGAAGGATGCAGGGTGAAGGATGCAGGGTGAAGGATGCAGGGTGAAGGATGCAGGGTGAAGGATGCAGGGTGAAGGATGCAGGATGAAGGATGAAGGATGCAGGGTGAAGGCTGCAGGATGCCTTTCCCAGGGGCATCCCATGGAGCTGAGGCACACAGAGGTGTGGTACAGATTTCCTGCTCCCAGCATCAGGGGCAGTGGGAAATCCTGGGGTTGGTGTTCTTCCCAGGGCATGTGGGATCCTTGGGAGGCACAGGCAGCAAGATGCTGAGAATTGTGCCTTGCACTGACACTGAATGTTGTTTTTGGGTTTCCAGAAGCGAGTGTGCCAGCTGCTGGACACCCTTCCACGGGAGGCTGGTGCCCAGCTCATGGACTGTGCCATGGATTCCAGGCAGAAATTCCTGCCTGACTCTGCTGCCTGGGCTGCAAAGGCAAAGCACAATTCCATGGTGAGTTCCCACTGCCCATGAGTTTGTTACAAAATCACCTTTCAAAAACATTTTATAATGAAGCTGCAAATAATTTCCCTTTTTTTTTCTTTAATTTCTTGATGAATTTGTATCTGGTTTTGTTCCTCAGATTTTAGAAAATCGTGGGAGCAAAGGCACTTCCCAGCCCTGCCCAAGATGTGTTGCTGGAGAATCTGTAAGTGTGGGAATCTGCCTTTTGGGACAAAAAGGGTTGGCACTTGTTCCCCAGGATTAGATCCATGAAACATGAAGTTGATAACCAGCACAACTGCATTGCTCAGGAATAAAGCATGGAAATTAAAAATAAAGGATTTAGCATTTCAGCAGAGCACAAGTTAATATTCCCAGCAGCAGCTGGAAAATCTGGAGATTCTCAACACATTTTTCAAACTCTCTCTAAAAAGCAGAGTTTGGGAAGGAACTGAAAGAAACAGCAACATAGCACTTCCTCTACCCCTATTTTAGTTGTCCTTGATTTACTGGATCACAACAGAATATTCAGGAATTTTATTCTATCTCCTATTATATTTCTGTAATTGGGTATTTCCTTTCCAGGGAGTAGATACAGCCTTGAAAACATTGCTCCTTCCAGAGCCAGAGTGAGGAGAGGTGTGGGAAATGCTGGATGTCCATAGCAAAATCTGATTTAGGGAAGGAAAGTTTCTATCAGAACCTGTCACTGAGGAGACATTGATTGTTTTAATTTATTTACACTCATTTCCTCCTTGGAGAAAAAAAAAAAAGGAATATTTGTGATGGTATTCAGTGATTTAAAATGAAATTTGGAAATGAAGGCTGAGGAAAAGCCTTTTTTGCCAAACCCCTTTGTAGTGACATGAAATGTTTTTATTCCAGGGCCACTTCAGTCACATCCTGGGCTTCTAAAACAGAGAGGGGGCAGAGGAGCAGCTCTGATTTCCTGCTGGGATCCCCAGGGTGCTGCTGGATCCTGGATCCTGCCCTGCCTCAGCACTCCCCCCACGAATATCTGCAATTCCACACCTGCTCAGGATGTTCTGCTCCTCAGGCAGCTCAGGACTGGTGTAAAAGGGACAAGAAAGGCTGATTTCATCTTTAGATAGCTCAGAATTTGTCTAAAAAGGACAAAGAAAGGCTGATTTCATGTTTAAGTAACTCAGAATTTGTCCAAAAAAGGCTGATTTCATGTTTAGGTAACTTAGAATTTATCTAAAAAGAACAAGGAAAGGCTGATTTCATATTTAGGTAGCTCAGAATTCATTTTAAAAGAATAAAAAAGGCTGATTTCATGTTTGGATAACTCAGAATTTGTCTAAAAAAGAACAAGGAAAGGCTGATTTCATGTTTAGGTAGCTCAGAATTCATTTTAAAAGAAAAAGAAAAGGCTGATTTAATGTTCAGGTAACTCAGAATTCATTTCAAAAGAAGAAGAAAAGGCTGATTTCATGTTCAGGTAACTCAGAATTCATTTCAAAAGAAGAAGAAAAGGCTGAGTTCATGTTCTGGACTGGTGAGGTTGAGCTGCCCAGCCTGGCTCTGGAGAAAGTCCCATTTCAGTTCCACCCTGTGGGAATTGTCCCAGCTGGAGCTGCTGCCCTGACTCCTGCCCAGCTCTTCTGGACTTTATTCTGAATAAACCCACAAGGAGCTCCTCACAGACACCCCATCCTCCCTGGCTTTTCCCCACATGGCAAGGCAGACACTGCTGGATAAATTTCAAAGTGAACTTTTCCTCTCAGATGTGATTCCTTGCTCTGTGTTTTCCAGCAGGGCAAGAAATGCTTTTTTAAATCAGTCAGCCTGGAAACAAGTTGGAGTTTAATTGTCTGCTCCACTGAAGGCTTTCAATAGTGGTATTTTTTAAAATAGATGTGTTTGTAATTTATTTTGGGATTTTGCAGGATCATGAAGCGGGCACAGGCTGGGGCAGTGAATATTCCTTTAAAGCAGATTTGTGTCAAATCTGCAGTGGAACCACAGAGTTATTTTTGTATGCCTTGTACAACTCTGGAATTTTGTTTTCTTGATGAAGAATTATATAAATTTTCTATTTCCTACTGCTGTGGTTTGTACACAGAATAACCAGAGTGATGCTTTATTTACCTGTACATAGAGAGAAAGGCCCCTGGCTTGTTTTTAATTCAGGTTTAAAGATCTAATTCTTATTTTTAACTTTGTATTTTGTAAATTGTTCCTTACAGAAGCAGAAGTATTAAACACCACTTTGGCTTTTGTCTGGTTGTGTCATTCCATGAATGATTTCTGAGGGCACTGGGGAATAAAGGTGAATAAAAGCTCAGATGAGGAGGAGAAATGTATTATTTATGTCATATAAAGTCTTTGTAGTAGGTTTAGTTGCTCACTTCATTAATTTGATGGTAATTGCAAGTCCACTTGGCATTTTGACTGCCCGAAGAAGATGGAAAATCAAAATATTGGGATAAGTGGGGTTTAAAGGCAGCCTTGATCTCACAAGCCAAGACGTACATGTCAAAATGAATAGAGTTAATATATTTAAATTTACTTTGGTTTCTTTATTATTATTTATTGACTTGGTTTAAAATCTATCTTACCTGTATGTGATATCTGTGTGTGATATCTGTGTGTGATATCTGTGTGATATCTGTGTGTGATATCTCTGTGATATCTGTGTGTGATATCTGTGTGATATCTGTGTGTGATATCTGTGTGTGATATCTGTGTGTGATATTCATGTGTGATATCTGTGTGTGATATCTGTGTGATATCTGTGTGTGATATCTGTGTGTGATATCTGTGTGATATCTGTGTGTGATATCTGTGTGTGATATTCATGTGTGATATCTGTGTGTGATATCTGTGTGTGATATCTGTGTGTGATATCTGTGTGTGATATCTGTGTGATATCTGTGTGTGATATCTGTGTGTGATATCTGTGTGTGATATCTGTGTGTGATATCTGTGTGTGATATCTGTGTGTGATATCTGTGTGTGATATCTGTGTGTGATATCTGTGTGTGATATCTGTGTGATATCTGTGTGTGATATTCATGTGTGTGATATCTGTGTGATATCGGTGTGTGATATCTGTGTGTGATATCTGTGTGTGATATCTGTGTGTGATATTCATGTGTGATATCTGTGTGATATCTGTGTGATATCTGTGTGTGATATCTGTGTGTGATATCTGTGTGTGATATTCATGTGTGATATCTGTGTGATATCTGTGTGTGATATCTGTGTGTGATATCTGTGTGTGATATCTGTGTGATATCTGTGTGATATCTGTGTGTGATATCTGTGTGATATCTGTGTGATATCTGTGTGATATCTGTGTGATATCTGTGTGTGATATCTGTGTGTGATATCTGTGTGATATCTGTGATATCTGTGTGATATCTGTGTGATATCTGTGTGTGATATCTGTGTGTGATATCTGTGTGATATCTGTGTGTGATATCTGTGTGTGATATCTGTGTGATATCTGTGTGATATCTGTGTGTGATATCTGTGTGTGATATCTGTGTGATATCTGTTTGTGATATCTGTGTGATATCTGTGATATCTGTGATATCTGTGTGTGATATCTGTGTGATATCTGTGTGATATCTGTGTGTGATATCTGTGTGTGATATCTGTGTGTGATATCTGTGATATCTGTGTGATATCTGTGTGTGATATCTGTGTGATATCTGTGATATCTGTGTGTGATATCTGTGTGTGATATCTGTGTGTGATATCTGTGTGATATCTGTGTGATATCTGTGTGATATCTGTGTGATATCTGTGTGTGATATCTGTGTGTGATATCTGTGTGTGATATCTGTTTGTGATATCTGTGTGTGATATCTGTGTGATATCTGTGTGATATCTGTGTGTGATATCTGTGTGATATCTGTGATATCTGTGTGATATCTGTGTGTGATATCTGTGTGATATCTGTGTGTGATTATCTGTGGTGATATCTGTGTGATATCTGTGTGTGATATCTGTGTGTGATATCTGTGTGATATCTGTGTGATATCTGTGTGTGATATCTGTGATATCTGTGTGATATCTGTGTGATATCTGTGTGATATCTGTGATATCTGTGTGTGATATCTGTGTGATATCTGTGTGATATCTGTGTGTGATATCTGTGTGTGATAATCTGTGTGTGATATCTGTGTGGATATCTGTGTGTGATATCTGTGTGATATCTGTGTGTGATATCTGTGTGATATCTGTGTGATATCTGTGTGTGATATCTGTGTGATATCTGTGATATCTGTGTGTGATATCTGTGTGATATCTGTGTATTATTGATATCTGTGTGATTGATATCTGTGTGTACGATATCTGTGTGTGATATCTGTGTGTGATATCTGATGTGTGATATCTGTGTGTGATATCTGTGTGGTGATATCTGTGTGTGATATCTGTGTGTGATATCTGTGTGTGATATCTGTGTGATATCTGTGTGATATTGATATCTGTAGTGTGATATCTGTGTGTGATATCTGTGTGATATCTGTGTGTGTGATATCTGTGTGATATCTGTGTGATATCTGTGTGATATCTGTGATATCTGTGTGTGATATCTGTGTGTGATATCTGTGTGATATCTGTGTGTGATATCTGTGTGATATCTGTGTGATTGATATCTGTGTGATATCTGTGTGATATCTGTTTGTGATATCTGTGTGTGATATCTGTGTGATATCTGTGTGATATCTGATTGATATCTGTGTGTGATATCTGTGTATGTGTGATATCTGTGTGATATCTGTGTGTGATATCTGTGTGTGATATCTGTGATATCTGTGTGATGATATCATGATGATGATATCTGTGTGATTGATATCTGTGATGTGATATCTGATGATGATATCTATGATGATATCGTGATATCTGTGTGATATCTGATGATGTGATATCTGATGATATCTGTGTGTGATATCGATGATGATATCTGTGATATCATGATATCGTGATATCTGTGTGTGATATCTGTGTGATATCTGTGTGATATCTGTGTGATATCTGTGTATTGATATCTGTGTGATATCTGTGTGATATCTGATGATATCAGTGATGATATCTGTGTGATATCTGTGTGTGATATCTGTGTGATGATATCTGATGTCATGATCATGTGTGATATCTATGATGATGATATCTGTGTGTGATATCTGTGTGTGATATCTGTGTGATATCTGTGTGATATCATGTGATATGATATCTATCGATGTGATATCTGTGTGTGATATCTGTGTGATATCTGTGTGTGATATCTGTGTGATATCTGTGATATCTGTATCATATCTGATATCTGTGATATCATATCATGTGATATCTGTGTGATATCTGTGTGTGATATCTGTGTGATATCTGTGTGATATCTGTAGCGTGATATCTGTGTGATATCTGTGTGATATCTGTGTATGATATCTGTGTGATATCTTGTGATATCTGTGATATCTGTGTGTGATATCTGTGATATCTGTGTGTGATATCGTGATATCTGTGTGATATCTGTGTGATATCTCTGTGTGATATCTGTGATATCTGTGATATCGTGTGATATCTGTGTGATATCTGTGATATCTGTGTGATATCTGTGTGATATCTGTGTGATATCTGTGATATCTGTGATATCTGTGTGATATCTGTGTGATATCTGTGTGTGATATCTGTGTGTGATATCTGTGTGTGATATCTGATATCTGTGATATCTGTGTGATATCTGTGTGTGATATCTGTGTGATATCTGTGTGATATCTGTGTGATATCTGTGTGTGATGATATCTGTGTGATATCTGTGTGTGATATCTGTGTGTGATATCTGTGATACGTGATATCTGTGTGATATCTGTGTGTGATATCTGTGTGATATCTGTGATATCTGTGTGTGATATCTGTGTGTGATATCTGTGATATCTCTGTGTGTGATATCTGTGTGTGATATCTGTGTGTGATATCTGTGTGATATCTCTGTGTGATATCTGTGTGTGATATCTGTGTGATATCTGTGTGATATCTCTGTGTGATATCTGTGTGATATCTGTGTGTGATATCTGTGATATCTGTGTGATATCTGTGTGATATCTCTGTGTGATATCTGTGTGATATCTGTGTGATATCTGTGTGATATCTGTGTGATATCTGTGTGTGATATCTGTGATATCTGTGTGATATCTGTGTGATATCTGTGTGTGATATCTGTGTGTGATATCTGTGTGATATCTGTGTGATATCTGTGTGTGATATCTGTGTGATATTTTTGTGTGATTATGTTGTTGTTTCTCCAGCAATCCCCAAATCTCTGTGTGATATTTGCTTGCAACACAGGGTGTCATTCATGAGTTATACATAAATGGCAGCTTTACATATTTGAAAGGAACATGGACTGCTTCATATCTGAAGTATGGTTCCCAGGGGAGAACGCCACCATTTGATCTATTTTTGATTAAAATGTAAAAATTAAAAATTAAATCAAATGGTAGTCGAATTCCTCGGGGAAAACACACTTCAGTTATGAAGTATTCCCCCCAGGAACCTTGAGAATCTTACAGCTGTATTGTCTCATCTGTAGGTGGTCTTTTTATGTCTCACATAATTAAAATGAATTGCTGGTGGAGAACCCCTACCACTGCATACAGATTTATGAACCTGGGGGCACCTCCACTCCCAGACAGGGACAGCAGGCTCCTCTGCAGCTCTGGGGTCTGGGCCTGGCTGGAATTTGGGCAGGGATCCTTCCCCTGCCAAGCCAGGCTGCACCCCAGGGCCTGGGGGAGGAGGGGACAGGGTCCCTGAGGTGGGGAAAGCCCTCCCAGCCCATGGAGCCCATCCTGGGACTGCCCCAGAGCACCCAGTGCCTCCTGCAGGAGTTCTGGGACACTCCAGGGATGGGATCCAGCCCTGCCCGGGCAGCTCCAGTCCCTGAGCTCCCTTTCCATGGGGAAATCCTGAGCATTGCAGCCTCTCACTGGAGTCAGATCAATGAGTTCACTCCAAACAACTTGTCTGGAAATTAACTCTGCCACGAATGCCAGCAGAGTGTGTGTGGGAGAGGCTCCAGACATCCTGCTGCTCCCAGTATGGACAGGGACTGCAGGTCCTTGGGTGGTGTTATCCCAGTTCTGGAGTCCCTGAGGCTGGAAACAGCTCCAGGAGCATCGAGCCCATCCTGAGTTCAATCCCCACCCTGCCCAGAGCTCTCAGTGCCACCCCAGGAACTCCTGGGACACTCCAGGGATGGGATCCAGCCCTGCCTGGGCAGCTCCAACCCCTGAGCTCCCTTTCCATGGGGAAATTATTCCCAAAATCCACCCTGAGCCTGCCCTGCCCAGCCTGAGCTGTTCCCTCTGCTCCTGTCCCTGTTCCTGTTCCCAGATCCCAAATCCCCCCAGTGTCCCCTCCTGGCAGGGATTGTGCAGAGCCAGAAATTCCCCCTGAGCCTCCTTTGCTCCAGCTGAGCCCCTTCCCAGCTCCTCAGGGATTCTCCAGCCCCTTCCCAGCCCCTCAGGGATTCTCCAGCCCCTTCCCATTTCCCTCAGGAATTCTCCAGCCCCTTCCCATTTCCCTCAGGGATTCTCCAGCCCCTTCCCATTTCCCTCAGGAATTCTTCAGCCCCTTCCCATCTCCTCAGGGATTCTCCAGCCCCTTCCCATTTCCCTCAGGGATTCTCCAGCCCCTTCCCATTTCCCTCAGGGATTCTCCAGCCCCATTCCCTGCCCTGGACACCCTCCAGCCCCTCCAGGCTCTCCTGGAATGAGCTCCCAGAGCTGGACACAGCCTCCAGGTCCCTGTGGTGGCACAGGGGGACAATCCCTGCCCTGCTCGTGCTCAGGACTCAGCCTTTCAAACATCCAAGGAACCCTTGCTGTACTAAGCAATGGCTAAATGCCACCAGAACACGATGGTGAAATTGGATTTCCTAGGAAAATGTGCTCCACACACCCTACTGCAACTTATTTCTAGCAAGCTGCTTTATCAGGCTGCCTTGGAATATGGGAATGTATATTTGATAAGATTAGAGAATCGTGGGGATCAGGAAAAATAAGACTCTAGACTTTGCATTCCCATTTTCACCCAGCTGAAGGACAAACATGTCATTTATTTTGTGTTTGGTTGTGATTCTCATGGCCCTGGTAATGCACCCACAGCAGTGGCTTGTGACTGTGCATCCTGCTCAAGCTGTGACTAAAACTTCCCTAACAACATTTCCGTGCAAAAGAAGGGGATGGAAGCGAAATTCTCAGATTTATAGAGAAAAGAAAACAATTCTGACAATGAAAGTGTCAAGTCTAAGAGTTCCACAGTGCCTTGCAGGAACATTTTGTAATGAGCAGCAGGAGTGTTGAAATTTCAGTGTAATACTTGAAAGAAAACGTCTCTGATCTCTGAGTTTCTTTGGAGAGGGGAGTTTTTCATGTATAATCAGACTAAATTCCTCCTGTAATTGCACAGTGAGAGGCCTGTGAGGTTTTGGGGAGGCTGCAGATGGAGCACAGGCCTGCAGGAGCTCGGAGGTTTTTCCTGAGGTTTCCCCGGGTGCAGGATCTCATGGAATCTCTCCCCAGCTGTGCTGTCACCCCCGCTGCTGGCCCTGAGCAGTGAAATTCCAGCAGGATTTCAGCACCCAGCTCCTGCTGCTCTCCAGCCCTGCTCAGACTCCATCCAGCTCCTGGGGGAGCTTTTCCCCCTCAAACCGTGAACATTTACCTCTTAATTGCATGGAATCCCGAATTGGTTTGGGTGGGAAGGGAGCTCAGAGCCCACCCAGAGCCCCCCTGCCATGGCAGGGACACCTCCCACTGGCCAGGCTGTTCCACCCAGCCTTGGGCACTGCCAGGGATCCAAGGGGCAGCCACAGCTTCAATCCCAATCTATTAATTAGCCCTTAATTAATTAAAAGGTGTCAACACACCTGTCCTTTTTGTCAGTGGTGCCCTAAGGCAGGCTTGTCCCTGCCTGGGGACAACAAGAGATCAGTGCAATGTGAATATTCCAGCTCCTCAGCAGGGCAGAGCACAGCTGAAATCACACAGTTAAAATCCTCCCTGAGCATCCCAGAGCCCCCCCAAAAATCCTCCCTCTGCTCACGAGCACCTTCCTGAGCAGCAGCCTTCATCCCCACCACCCTCATCCTCACAGGCACAGGGAGAGGGGCAGGGATCCATCTCCAACCCCTCAGCACCCACTGCACCAACTGGTTTGTTCGAGTTTGGGCATTAAAAAGCCTTTAAATAAAAGTGAAGCTCTCTGGACTCAGCACCTCCCTGCAAGTGCCAGAGGCTTCAGTCCCTGACTCAGTAGCTCAGCAAGGAACGAGCCTGGGAAACTTTAAAATGTGCATTTCTGAGCAAAGCTGAGAAGGAAAAGAATTCTGAGTGGTTTTTAAGAGTCTGTAAGGAAAGGGAAATGGCTGGTGTGAGTTATTTGGTGAAGGGAGGCTATTTCACTGAAGATTGGGTCAATTAGGGTAGTTAGTAAATACCATTCTGAGTTTTCTGCTTGGATTTATGGCCAGGGCTCCATCACTTGTGCTGAGCATCCTGTTCTGGTAAAAGCTGAGTCACAAAATCCTGCCCTGTCCAAACTTTGCTTTCTCACTCCCTGTGTGCAGCAAATCACTTCCCCAGACCAGGACAGTTACTTCAGGGAAGGGAATAAGATTTTCTCTGTCATTTCTTGACCCCACTGCTGCACTCTGGGGTGGGCCAGGTTTAGTGGCAGATCTTAGAGCAAGAAATTTGGGGATTTTATTGCTCCTGCTTGGGATGAGGGAATGCTCCTGAGCAGCCTTTGGGGTAAGGACCTGATTTCCTTGGGGGGATCCTCCTGAGAGCTCACCAGGCCTGGAATAAAATCCTGGGATGGTTGGGTTGGAAGGGACCCCAAATCCCCCCCAGTGCTACCCCTGCCATGGCAGGGACACTGTCCCAGGTGCTCCAAGCTGTGTCCAACCCTGGACACTGCCAGGGATGCAGGGACAGCCCAGTTTGTGCTGAAAATTCCTCCCTGCTGTGAGGGGTGGCAAATTGCTGCACCCAGAAATGGGCACTGGGCTTAAATAAAGCTCTGCTGGGTGAGATTGGATTTATACACAGGGCACTGCCACAAATGCAGTACCAGAGTGGAAAGGAATCAATATTTCCGTGGGTTCATGCTGAAAATAGAAAATGTCTGGTTTTACCATCACTGCACCTTCAGTAATTCAGGTGTAGCAAAGTCTGAGCCTGAAGGGAAAACCAGACAGCAAAGGTTCTGTGGAATTTGTGGCCTTCAGCTGAAGGAGGGCAGGGCTGGATGGGATTTGGGCAGGAATTGTTCCCTGGGAGGGCTGGGATGGAATTCCCAGGTTTGCTGTGGCTGCCCCTGGATCCCTGGCAGTGCCCAAGGCCAGACTGGACATTGGGGATGGATATTGGGACAGAGGGAGGTGTCCCTGCCATGGCAGGGGTGGAAAAAGATGAGCTTTGAGGTCCCTCCCACCCCAAACCAGTCTGGAATTGTATGAATTTCAGATTAACTGGGCCCAAGAAAAGGATCCGTGTGGAGCTCCCCTGACTCAAACACAAAACTTGGTTTCCTTCTAGAACAACAGTGGCAGGTAAAAGGAGTTCCATGGCTTTTCAGGTTTTGAGGAGCAGATGATTCAACAGCAGGATGAATAAATAATGAAGGAAAGTGAGATTATAAATTGTACTTCCTCATTTGAAAGGCCTTGTCTCCTGATTCATCATTATAAATGCCTTACAAACTTCGGGTCATTTACAAAATAATAGAACGCTTTAAGATTACCCTTAGCTTTATGTAAATGCAATTTTAATATTCTATCTTCATTAATTATCTAATCTTGGGAGCAAATAAACTCCTGACACAATTCTGCAGCTATTTTGCCAGCAGGATTTCCTTTGAAGTCGACGGCGGTTGTAAGAGGAAGTGGATGACAGGACTGAGCCTCACCAGCACTTCCAGAAGAAAAGGAACTTAAACAGAAGCTGAAAATCCAGGCTTCCTATGGGCACAGAGCTATTCCTGCACTGCCACACGTTCATTAGTGCCAGAAGTGGCTTTTTATTCCCTCTGCTCCTGTTCAGAAGTGTGGAAGGGGTTTGCTCCCTCCTCCTCCCAGCCCTGCTCCTCCCTGGCTCTCCGGCGCGAGGGGGAGAAGTCCAGGAGCAGTGAGGGAGAAGGGTTCAGGGGAGCTGCAGCAGGGGCCTGGCCTATCTCCACAGCTCTGCTTTTCCCTCCAAAGCACGTTTGTGCCTGAACTTTGGCAGGTGGGGCTGGGTAAGCTCTGTGGAGCAGAGTGAGCATCTCTGCAGACGTCACAGAATCCCAGAATGGTTTGACTGGAGAAGGACCCCAAAGCCCCCAGTGCCAGCCCTGCCACGGCAGGGACCCCTTCCAGGAGCCCAGGCTGCTCCAAAGCCCAGGCTCCAGGCAGGCAGGGATGCCACAGTGCCAGCCAGGCTCCCAGTTGTGCCCCCCTCAGAAAAGCAGCCTGGATATTTCCCACCTCAGTTTGAATTCTGCCCAGCTCGACACATTTAAATGCTCATATTAAAAGGAATTCATTAATAACTTAGATTTAGTTTCTTCAGAGCAGAAAGAGCCCATCCAGTGCATGGGAGAGGAGAGTGCTGGGCTCAGAATCCCCACCTGGCCCAGGCAGCAGCACTGCTCTGCTCCCCTCAGAGCTGAGACATTTCCAGGTGTGAGCCATGGCATTCCTCAGCCCCAGGGCTGCTCCTTGCAGCCCCAGCTGCTCTGTGCAAGGTGGGGATGGATGTCCCAGGCTGTCACTGCCATTAATGACCCCATCCATGCCTGTCAATTATTTCAGTCATTATTTACCCTAAAAAGGCTACAAGCATGGCTTTGTTTTGATTGTCTGTTTTCCTGGTGAATAGCAGATGCCCAAATTCCTTCACTTTGTTTAATATAAATAATACAAGCTTTAAACTTTGTTTAATATAAATAATATTCACTATGCTTTCCCAGTGCCCAGAACTGACCCTGGGAGTATAAACTCAATAACACAACACCCTGATAAACTCATCTGCAAACTCATCTGTTCAGAGTTCACAAATTAAACCTTATTTGAATACAAAAAACACATTAAAAGAACATTAAAGGCCAAATGCTGTTCTTGTGAAGGTCTGCAGGCTCATTTCTGCTGCTGTGCCTGTGGCCAGGGGAGGGGGCAGGACCCAGGGCTGTGCCCACCCCCAAATCCCCCAGGGCTGCCTGTTTTGGGGCCAGGCACGCCCCTGTGTGCCACACTGTGCCCTTGCCCTGTTCTTCCATCCCCAGCACCAGCCTGACCATCCCTCACTGGGAGGATGAGTGACACTGATGCCTTAAGATCCCAGTTTTCTGTTCTGCTGGGGTGTGCTGTCCCTTGTGCTTTAGGGTGACAAAGGTGAAATATCTGATACCAGCTATGGGCTCAAGGACAGTTCCTTCAGATTCCACGTCCAAAGTATAAACAACGTGAGAAGAGGAGGGCAGGCAGCCAGGAGAAGAGGAGGAGGACACCTTACAATTTGAGACTATTAATTGGATGGTTGATTCCTGTATGCAAATGGACTGAAGTCTATAAAAATGTGAAATCATGTGACCAAGCCCTCTTTTACTTCCATCTTGGAGCCACTCAGGTAGGGCAGGGGGCACGCTGTGGCAGTGTTGCTACCAGGGTGTGGCCTTGGAAAGCCTTTCAATAAATACCCATTTATTTCCCCTAACTCTGTGTGATCCCTGTTCCAGCTCCTAAAGGCAACAAAAATAATGTCTTTATTTAAGGAACACACCGTGAGTGAGCACTCAGCTGTGCCAGGGCTGTTGGGGTGAGCCCCCACTGCCCCTGGCGTGTCCTGGAGCAGAGTCCAGGGGTCACTCTGCTCCTCTGTCCTGCTGCAGGCTGGAGCAGGAGGGATGCTCGTTCCCAGGACAGTGTCCTGCTGCAGGCTGGAGCAGGAAGGATGCTCGTTCCCAGCACACTGTCCTGCTGGAGCAGGAGGGATGCTCATTCCCAGCACACTCCTGCTGCAGGCTGGAGCAGGAGGGATGCTCATTCCCAGCACACTGTCCTGCTGCAGGCTGGAGCAGGAGGGATGCTCATTCCCAGCACACTCCTGCTGCAGGCTGGAGCAGGAGGGATGCTCGTTCCCAGGACACTCCTGCTGGAGCAGGAGGGATGCTCGTTCCCTGGTAACTCATCCCTGCCGCCACAGGAAGGAGCTCCAGCACTGCGGGTGAGCCTCGCTCAGCCCGCCGCTGCCTGCGCTCATCTCTACAGCTCTATTTGCTCCATCCCCTCCGATGCCTCAGGTTTGAGCTGTTCTATTTCCCAGTTCTGTCCTGCATTAGTACATAACTCTGAGCTCCACAAAGTGTCCCAAGTTCTCCTCCCAGCTCAGGCACACACAACAATCCTGTTCCAGCCCAGAGCCAAGGACACGCTGCAGCTCCAGCCCCAAAAATGCAAACGGAGAGAACTGAGGAGAGAATCTGGGAGGGTGGGACTGCAGAGCCTGGAGCTGGGAGTGGGCAGTGAGCCCCAGTGTGGGATGGACCCGAACTGATCAGAGTGTGAAACTCCTGACTGAGCCCATCCTGGGCTCCTGCACTGCCCGAGGTGAGTCCTTGGAAGGGTTTTAATAAATCCCTGCTTTGTTGCTTTAACTCTGCCCCTGTTCCAGGCATCTCCTTCTCCCCAGCATCCCCTCCCCAGCCCGGAGGTGCTGCAGGAGCTGGGCTCCTCCTGTCCTCACACCCACAGCTCAGGAGCCTCAGCTGCTCCAAACCTCGCTCCCACTCCCAGGATTTGCAATTCTGAGCTGGCCCAAAGAAGACATAATGTTCTGTTTTATCTGCAGGCAGAGCTCCCAGGGTAACCTTTGCAGCAGCTAAAGATCAGCTCAGATATTGATCGAGCCTTCAGGAGAGCAGGGAGTGCTCCTGGCACGGGTGGAGGAATCCTCGTGGGGGGAATTCTCAGGATCACCAGGTGGGCAGAGACCTCTGGGATCATCAGTGCCACGTCCAGCCCGGGGATGGCGACTCCACCACCTCCCCGGGCTGA
Source organism: Luscinia megarhynchos (assembly GCA_034336665.1). NCBI lineage: Eukaryota > Metazoa > Chordata > Aves > Passeriformes > Muscicapidae > Luscinia > Luscinia megarhynchos. Next base: position 1,393,863 of record CM067569.1, read on the forward strand.
CAATTCCAGAATTCCCTGGAATCAGCTGCGGGAGTTCACCAGACCCGTTTGGCCCCAGCAGGAGCTCAGCTTGCCACTCTCCAGTGGGAATATCCACAGGAAAACATCCCTGGAGACCAGCCCAGCAAAACCCACCCGAACCCATCCTGGCACCAGCTTGGCCAGAAGGGCCTCTCAGAAATGGAAAGGGATAAATTAAATTAAATTAAATTTAAATTAACGGGGTGCCTCTGTGCTTCCCCTCCCTGCTGCTCACAGTTCCACTGAATCCCAGAATCCCAGCTTGGTTTGGGTGGGAAGGGACCTCAAACCCCACCCAGAGCCACCCCTCCCACTGTCCCAGGTGCTCCAAGCCCTGCCCCAGCTGCATTTGGACTCCTGTCTTTGCCCAAAGATGTGAGAGGATGAGATCTGCAAGTTCTACACAGCAGAAATGTCATGGGGAGATCCTGGGGGGTCCTGGGGCTGCCAGGGGGCTCAGGGACCCCCAGCCCTCCCCAGATCCCTCCCTGGGCACACCTGGGAGCTCCCAAAGGCTGCCCCAGCCTCCTGCCCTGCTGCCAAATGTATTTAAACACCTTTTCTCACCTCTGTGTGGTGAAGAAAAGGTGTTATCTCCAGGAAAAAGTGTCCCTTGGCTGCCTCCCAGTCACCTCCTGCCATAGCCTGATACCAGCAATTGTAAAACACCGGCAACAAAACAAAAAAAAACAAAAAAAAACCAAAAAAAAAAAAAAGGAGCAAAAATACAGCAGATAAGTGGGTTTTGTATAAAAATGAAATTAAAGTATGTTTACGAAATACAGAAGTGTTACAAAGGGAATTTTGCTTCCAGGACACCCCCAACGGGGACAGACCTTTATTTGGGCAACTAAAAAAGACCCAACTGCAAAACAAATTTAAAAATCAATTACTTAAACCAGCGCTTCTCACTTTTTTTTTTTATTTAAATCATGATTAAAAGCAGTTCCTTGGCTGATTTCAATCAAGCCACGCAGCCTCTCTCTGCCGATCTCAAGCTGTTAAATACGGCACAGAAATCATCAATAACCCGTCTGTGGCACAGATGAGAGCAGCCCCGGGGGACGGCTGCTCCCTGGTGCGCAGGCAATCCCTGACTTTGAGGGGTGCCAGGAGCCCAGAGCAGCCCTCGGAGAGGAGCTTGTGCCTCAGGAGTGTGACAGCAGCCAGAAGGGACAGCAAGGTGGGACCAGGTATTTAATTGTGAATATAAATACCTATATTTATCCCTATATATATATACATATATATCTGTATCTATCTCCCTATATATATATATATATCTCCCTATAAATAAATAAATATATATATATGTCCCTATATAGATATATATATGTCCATATATATATATATATATATATATGATATATGTCCCTATATATATATCCCTATATATATAAATATATGTGTGTATGTGCATATACATCCCTACATGTCCCTATATATCCATAAATATCCCTAAATATATATAAATATATAAATATATATATATAAAAATATATATATACAAAATATATCATATATATGTATAAATATATATAAATATAAATATAAATATAAATATAATATATAATATATAATATATAATATAAATAAATCTAAATTAAAATTATAGATTTATATTAATAGTATAGTTTTAAAATATAAATAAATCTATAAAATATATATTTATATAATATGTAAATGTATAATTTTATATATTAAGATATAATATATAATATATTATATATAATATATTATATATATATATATTATATATATATATTATATATATTATAATTATAATATATATTATATCAGATATTATGATGTTAGATATTGTATATAATATAATATATAAATATATGTAACTATATAATATAAATATATATATGAATATATAAACATATATAAATATATAAAATATGTATGTGAATATATTATATAAAATGTATATATATATATAAATATAAAATATATATGTATATATATATATACATATACAATCCCTAAAAATAGCCCAAATCAGAGACACAGACAGTGATTATATTTCACAAAGACTCATTTCCTGAGGGTGCCATCCCTGCTGTGTGAAATCTCCCACAGGAATGAGGGACAGGGATGGGGCCAGCTCACCTGCAGGCACTGGGAACGCGCAGGTCAGGAAATAATTTCGGGGAAGATGCGCTGCCAGCAGTGTCGGGACGGCAAGAGCCCAGGAGAGGGGCAGGGGAGGGGGTAGGGGGCGGCGGGCGCTCGGAGCCTTTTTCCCGTGGCTGGCAAATTCCCCGGGCTGCGGCTCCCGCCTGCCTGATCGTCTCCCTGACGGATTTTCCGTCCCCCAGGAGCCGGAGAGCCCAGACCTCGCAGCTCCAGATGTCTGAGTATTATGCAGGAAGCTGGTAAACAAATTCCTCCTATTTTTCCTGCCAGCAATTAGGAACGTAGGGAAGAACACATTGCTGAGCAGGCGAGGGATGCGCGCCAGATATTTCATGTGCGTTTACAGCCACTTAACGCCTCTGGAAGGCTGATAAACACCCACTGTTGTAAATCTGCTTGATCACCCCTTGTTGCTGCAAAAATCCGGGAAAAAAAATCAAAATAAGTGGGAAAAAAAATCAAAATAAGTGGGGAAAAAATCAAAATAAGTGGGGGAAAAAAAATCAAAATAAGTGGGGGAAAAAATCAAAATAAGTGGGGGAAAAAAATTAAAATGATTGGGGAAAAAAATCAACAAAGCGAATGTTGAAATAAAATAGGGACAAATTAGTGGTTATAACTCTTTCTGTGTTTAATATCAAGCACTTGGTGACAGAGCAGCTCTGCCACTTCCCACCTAGCAGGTTTTTTAGGTGATTTCAACTTTTTGCTGTGATTTTAGCTCGGAGCAGGTCCCTGCCTGGCTCCTGGGCCTCTCCTCCCCATTAATTTCTCTGCCTGCTGCAGCAATCCTGCCCTGGGAGGGATGGCTTAGGGGGCTTCAGGAGACTTTGCCAGCATTAATTGTTATGATTTTAGAGCCCCAGAGGGTGCAGACTTGGAAAAGGAGAATTTGTTCAAAAGATTGGGAGGGAAATGAAAAAAATCCAGCGCCATGACCATGAAGAAACAGAGCTGGGACACCTGGAAAGGGAATCGCAGCTCACAGGGTGAAGGGAGGATGCTGCCCCTGGAAAGCACAAGCCACCTGCTGGAACTCCACACTTGCAGAACTTTGGGAGCAATTAAACACATCCTGTGGTGAGAAGGAGTTTTCTCCAGCCCAGCTGCTCTGAAGTTGTCAGTGCCATGGTGTTTTCTGAGAGAATTAAGTTTGCCTGAGTTTCAAACCAAGAACTGAGCTGAGATCTCTTTCCATGGCTAAAAACCCCTCTGCAGCATCTTCCCACATAAACAGCTGGGCCAGAGTGGATTTCCCATCCTTGGGGCTGGGTGTTGGGCTCAGGACAGACTGACTGCTCTGAGTTAGAGGGAAGATCTGCAAGGGGATGGAGGCAGCTCCTGCTTTGCAGTTTCAGGTGTTTGGCTGGTGGCAGCTCAGTGGTCCTGTCCCAGGGTCCCAAAACTGAGCCCTTGGCTGTGTCCCTGCTGTCCCCAGCGCCTCAGGGAGCACTGGCCACCCCCTGTGCAGTGCCCAGGGACACCTGTGCAGGTGGGACATCCACCCCCACCTGCCCCAGCATCCCAAAAATCCCAAGGGCTCCGTGCCAGGAGCTGCAGAGGGGCTGCAGGGCCTTTGCTGGCCATGGAGATGGTGCCATCCTCCTCCTCCTCCTCCTCCTCATCATCATCATCATCATCCTCATCATCCTCATCATTATCATCATCATCCTCATCATCATCATCATCATCATCCTCATCATTATCATCATCATCATCACCACCCCAGGCCATCACCTTCACACCAAACCATGCTGTGCCCTGCCTTTGTGCAGTTTTCTTCTCACAGCTGACGAAATTCTCATTTTTTGACCCTTCTGGGCACTGCCCTGCCCAAGCAGAGAGTCCCAAATCCAGGAGCAAGAGCCAAGGCAGCTCCTGATCCCTGAGGGAGGGTTTGTCCCATCCCTGACAATATCCCAAACTCTGCAGTTATGGGCAGAGTTATAAGGCAAATGCTGCCCTTTGCAAAACATCTTTTAATCTCATTTTGCATTTTTTACAAATTTTTCTGTAAAAGTTTTTTTTTAATTTTTCATTTTTTCCCCCAAGCCGAGGTCGGTGAGGCCGGGCTGGCCCAGAGCAGCCTGCCCTGGCCGGGTTTGTCCTGGGGCCGGGCAGGGAGGCTTTGCTGCCGCCTCTGCCTGGGCAAAGGGCGCAGGAAACCCGAGCCAGGGCTCTTCGAGCCTTCTCAAATGCAGGTTTAAAATAGCCCCAGGGCCTGGCAGTGGCCAGGGCAGCGGAGCTGCTCCTCTGAGAGCAGAGCTGAGAATGGAGCACTGAGCTGAGTGATGTCTCCATCGCACAGCACTCTGAGGGTGCCCAGAGCCCCCCAAACCAGCTCTGCGCAGAGTGTTTAAACTCCCTCCCAAACTCCTGATCCTGAGGCAGAAATAAACTGCCAAAGAAGCGTCCGTGTGCTGCTTTGCTGCCTCTGCTCTGGCTCAGGTGTGCGTGGAGCACAGACCTGTTGGAGGACTCAGATCCTGTACGTGAAGGAATTAAATACAAAAATCTTCTGTAGGAAGCAATTGTGAAGTGTGGAAGTTTCTAGTCAGGCAAATAAATTGGATTTAAGTATATTACAGTCATAATCTTTTTCTGCCTCTCTCCAGACAGCCTTTGTACATGAAGAAATGAGAATGTATTCTCAGACAAATCTTGACCTGAGGGAGAAGGCTGCGGGAATCTGGATTTTCAATAACATAAGACAATAAAGCTCAGACTTCTAACCTGCTGCAATATGGTAAAAGTATAAAGAGCTTAGCAACTAATAAAAGAAAAGGGTCTTCCAACTCATATTTGAAGATCTAGACCCCCAAAAGGACACTTCATAAAGATCATAATGGGTTAGTCAGTATCTAACAGATACCATGTACCTTGTTGACCAATTGTCTGACAGTTGTCTTCTGCAGGCCTGGATATTAATAAGCCTTGTGTTGATTTCCTTGGGGTATTTTGTCTTTGTAATTGTACATCTCCTTGTTGTGACACTGCAGCCTGCTAGGTGTTTATTTAATGCCATTCCTGCAGCAAAAAAAAATTAAGGAAAGAAAATCAGTGGATGGATGGCATTGTTTCCCTCAGATGAGATGCACACACTGCAAATTTCCTCCCCCTCTGAGGCAGGAGCATCAAAGCCAGGCAGAGGGAGAGCTCCTGCACTTGGGGCAAAGAGGAAACCCAGGTGTGCTTTCCCCCCAGGTGTGAGCGTGTCTCGCTCCCTGCATTGCTCAGGGAACACAAAGGGATTCAATTATCGCCGCACTTTGATTTCCAATAACAACAAAAACTCCTTCCAGGAGGGATTCCATTAGCGAATGTTTAGCCAGGTAACGCTGGTGTGAAGCAGCTGCCAGTCAGGGGGAGCAGAGGCACGAGGCAGAGCACGGGCAGGGAAAACGGCCGGCCCAAACACTCTCACTGCCAAAACACAGCCTGGCCAGGTGTGCCCGGCACAGGTACAGGTGTGGCTGTGTCACCAGGTGTGACTCTGTGTCACCCAGGTGTGCTCTGCACAGGCACAGGTGTGACTGTGTCACCAGGTGTGCCCAGCACAGGTACAGGTGTGACTGTGTGTCACACAGGTGTGACTGTGTCACCAGGTGTGCCCAGCACAGGTACAGGTGTGACTGTGTCACCCAGGTGTGCCCAGCACAGGCACAGGTGTGACTGTGTGTCCCCCAGGTGTGCCCAGCACAGGCACAGGTGTGACTGTGTCACCCAGGTGTGACTGTGTCACCCAGGTGTGCCCAGCACAGGTACAGGTGTGACTGTGTCACCCAGGTGTGACTCTGTGTCACCAGGTGTGCCCTGCACAGGTACAGGTGTGACTCTGTGTCACCCAGGTGTGACTCTGTGTCACCTGGTGTGCCCTGCACAGGTACAGGTGTGACTGTGTCACCAGGTGTGACTCTGTGTCACCCAGGTGTGCCCAGCACAGGCACAGGTGTGACTGTGTCACCCAGGAGTGCTCTGCACAGGTACAGGTGTGACTGTGTCACCAGGTGTGACTCTGTGTCACACAGGTGTGCCCAGCACAGGTACACGGTGCCAGGTGAGTGCCTCCCATGTGGGACTCAGTGGAACACCCAGCAGACGCAGCCTGGGCTGGAAAATACTCAGGAGAGCACTAAGGAGAATATTAAAATTAAGAATATTTTCATTTGTGGCAGCACCAAAGTCGCAGCAGAGTGTGATGTGAGCCTGGTGCAGATGGGGCTGCTCAATCCTGATCCTGGCACATCCCAGGGTGACAGAAATGGTGGGAAATAAGAGAAATTAGAGAAATTAGAGAAATTTGAGAAATTAGGGAAATTAGAGAAATAAGAGGAATAAGAGAAATAAGTGAAATAAGGGAAATGAAGGAAATAAGAGAAATAAGAGAAATAAGGGAAATAAAGGAAATAAGAGAAATAAGGGAAATAAGAGATGTGTTTCAATGCATTTGCTTAGGGGCCAGATCAAATGACAATTAATTACAGTCTTTAAAAGTTAATCTCCAGACTTTCCATGCAGGTTCTGAATGAGCTTGTTGAAAACTATAAACTATATTTAAAAGGCATTCAGCTTTTTAAAAAATATATTTTATTTTTTTTCCATTGCTGAACTTCTCCTGGAAGCTGAGGCCAAAGTTGAATATGGGATTAAGGAAGAAAATACCCAGGCAGAAGATTCACTGCTCTTCTCTCTGGAATTTCCTCGGTCAGACATGGCAAATTCCAGCTCCTTCTCCCAAAACAACCCCTCATCCCACCAGGGTTAAGAGATATCTTAACCTGCTCCAGAGGAAATCTTCAATTAAAGTGTTTTAACTTAAATTTCTCCTTTTCTAGAAAAATTTCGTGCGGGGAGGAAAAATAAAATATTAAAAAAAAAAAACAGTAAAATTTTTTCAAAGGAAGAAATGAAGTGAGGAAGGGATCTGATCCATCAGCTCCAGATTCCTCCAGCACTGGGTAAAAATACAAATATTTATAGGAGAAAATTAGGGGGAGGTTTATTTTGAGGTGCTGTACTCATGGGAGAGTGCTGCAAATTATGGGATAAGGCACAGGAATAACCCAGCTGGAGAATCCCAACAGAAACTGCCTCAGGACTGAGCAAGGGCCTCAAGGAAAATAGGAAATGCTTCTTTTACATGGATTATTAATACACACTGAATTAAAGCTCAAGGCACTTGGGGAAGGGTCAATAAAACTGCATTTTTAGGATATGTGATATTAGGAATGTTTCCCTTCAGGCATCCAGGGTGGATGCTCTGCCCTGGAACCCCAGCAAGGACAGCCCATGGCCTTGGGCAGGAGCTGCTTTTTCATGTGGCTGCTTTTAATCCCTCAGACAGAGTTACAAGATAAGAGAAGTGGGACTGAACTGAACAAGCAGCTAATTTTATCCTCTGTTTTGCCTGATAAACATCAGCTCAGAGTCAGAGCTGAAAACTGCAGCCACACTTGGGAAGGAAATAACACGGTGTATTTATAGGAATTAATCCTATTTTAGTCATTTTGCACAAAACTGAAGCTGAAAAGTTTGGCTTCATTCCCCTGCTTTACCTGAAGCTGTTAAAATAAATAAATTCCCATAAACACATTTTGCTGAACAAGCACTAAACAGGGGGTTTATTTTGCCCCAAAGCTCATTTTGGACACAAGAGCCCCTGGGCAGCTCCATGGGAAGCAGGGCTGGGCACACACAGGTTTGCCAGAAATCCCGTGCCTGAAACATGAATTTTAATGCCACAAAATGAAGAAAATTCTGCATGGGAATTTCACTTGTGGAGCCTGGGATGTGATCAAACCCCCTGTGACTGAGCTAGGCAGAGTTTGGGGAAATGTCCCATCCCTGGCAGTGTCCCAGGCCAGGCTGGAGCCCTGGGACATGGAGGTGTCCCTGCCATGGCAGGGGTGGCACTGGGTGGGATTTAGGGTCCCTCCAACCCAAACCAGTCTGGGATTCTCTAAAAATGCTGAACCTTCATCCCCTCAAACCCACCAGCAGCTCCAAGGAAAGCAGCACTGCTGGAATTTGTGTGCCAGGGCTCTGGGAATGCTCCAGGCTGGAGCACAGGCACAGACAAGCACATTCCAAAATTGCATTTATCATTTATTTCCTCATTATCACTGTATTTAGGTTATTTCAGGCTCTGTGCTGCAGCAGGGAGGCACTTGGCTCTGCAGGCTGCACTGTTTCCTCGACCTACAACTTCTGCATCTCTATTTTCCACCTGAACTCTAACCTGGGGACTCCAAACCTGGGATTTGCTGTCCCTCTGAGGATGTTAAACCCCACTAGGGATGTAAACCCCACTAAGGATATCAAACCCCACTAAGGATATCAAACCCCACCAGGGATGTCAAACCCCACTAAGGATGTCAAACACTAAGGAAATCAAAACCCTCCAAGGAAATCAAAACCCCTCCAAGGATGTCAAACCCATCCAAGGGTCTCAAACCCTCCAAGGATATCAAAACCCCTCCAGGGAAACTCAAACCCCAAGGATCTCAAAGCCCCATCCAGGGATCAAACGGGGATCTCAAGCTCAGGATCTCAAACCCCACCAGGGGATGTCAAACCCCCACCAGGGGTCTCAAACCCCCACCAGGGGTCTCAAACCCTCCAAGGATCTCAAACCCCCACCAGGGATGTCAAACCCCACCAGGGATGCCAAACCCCACCAGGGGTCTCAAACCCCACCAGGAGTCTCAAACCCCACCAGGGATGTCTCAAACCCCACCAGGGATGTCAAACTCACCAGGGATGCCAAACCCCACCAGGGATCTCAAACCCCACCAGGGATGTCAAACCCCACCAGGGGATGCCAAAACCCCACCAGGGGTGCTCAAACCCCACTGCCACGTCCCCTCTCCCTGCTGTGTCCCCAGCACAAAGCTGCAGCTGGAGCCCCGAGCAGGGGATTTGTGGTCCAGCAGCTCAAAGCCCGAGCTGGAGGAGACAGAGGGAAGCAGCCTAATGTGCTCTTGCCATGTGGTAATTTTTCCAGATAAATGGACAGTTGCTTCAGCAGCTTCCCTGTTGAAGGTCAATGATCCATATAATACGGGCAATTACAGAAGTATTTCCATTGCAGACTCGGTGACAAATTTTCAGGTGTGAGACAACAGAGAGACTGAGCAGCAGCACCAGGGTGAGGGGCAGAGGTTTGGGATCCCACAGCCCAGCTCCTGCCTGGGGGAATCAGCTCCTCCTCCCCTGCTCACCTGGGAATCCTCTCCCTGTTTCCTCTTCTTTGGGCATTTCTTAATCCTGCTTTGATCCCGAGGCTGAGCTGTCTCCTCCTGAGCCTTCCACACACCCACTTTTTCCTCCTTCCTGGTCAGAGCTCAGCACTTGGCTGTTTTATAAAAGCTCTCTGGGGCTGAAGGAAAGGGAAAAAAGATAGTGCATAAGGGAGAGCTGCTCATTTGGGAGACCTAGGGCTCCCAGCAGAGGCACAAACACAATTCTAATTGCACTCCAGAGCCGGGCAGGAGGCATTTTGGGGAGTGTGTCCTGCTGATGCTCTGACAGCTGCACCCAGAGCTGGAGCCACAGCTCGTGGTTCAGTCACTGGATGAGCATTCCCAGCAAAATGTGGACTGAAATAAATAATTGTTTTGTGTAATGAGCTGTGCATGAAGGCTCTAGGTGACAGGACCTGAGGGAACAGCAGCAAGTGGTGCCAGGGGAGGTTTGTGTTGGATTTCAGGAAGGTTCATCCCCAGAGGGTGCTGGCACTGCTCAGGCTCCCCAGGGAAAGGGCAGGAGCTGCCAGAGCTCCAGGGGTGTTTGGCACTGCTCTCAGGGTTTTAGTGTCCCTGTGCAGGGCAGGGGCTGGTCTCAGTCCTTGTGGATCCCTTCCAGCTCAGGACACTCCATGACTCCATGAATAACAACTTGCACGGGGTTGTTTCAGCATCCCTTGCACCCCCCAAAAAGCACAAACCCTCCCTGCCCATCCCAAACCCACAGGGGAATCAACACCAAACCTCAGAAAGATTCCTGGGGCACCAGCAGCCCCAGCTCAGAGCCTGTGGGAAAGCAAAGAGGCTTCAGCACCTGCCTGCAAACCACCCCCCAGCCACCAAAATGTGAAACTCAGGGCTGCCCTCGGCCAGGCTGGGGCTGCACAACTTCAACATAAAACACACAAGACCCTGAAAGACTTGTGTGATTTCTGAGGGGAATACATTAAACCTGTGGTAGTGCTTCCCTTGTGGATTGTACTTCTGTTCCAGTTTCAGTTTACTGCAGCTTTTACCCATCATGTGAGACAGAACTGCCATTTCATTGCTCCAAAACAGAAGGGGAAACATCCGTAGAAGAGCAGCCCTAATGGTGCAGGAATTCACCAGGGAGGGCCTCTGGAGCTGTTCAAGAACCTATTTCAAAATTTAAGCAGATTTTTGCTAAAGAGGAAAGAGAGAAAAGAGACAGAGTTGAAACGCAGGATTTTAACCTTCATGTAGGAAATGAAAGGATGTTTGCAGGGATACCAGC
>CM067569.1:1404624-1464624 GCA_034336665.1 Luscinia megarhynchos
CCCTTCCCAGGGCGATATCCCAGGACCGGACGGGCCGGATCCCGGTGCCGGGGGTGGATCCCGGTTCCAGGGCCGGATCCCGGGCTGGTGCCGGTGCCGGTGCCGGGGCAGGTTCCGGTGCTGTGCTCCAGGGGCGGGTGCCGATCCCAGGGTGGTTCTGGGGCGGTCCCGGGGCGGTTCCGAGGGCAGGTCCCGGTTCCGGGGGCAGGTCCTGGTTCCGGGGCGGTCCGGGGGCGGTGCCGGGGCAGGTCCCGGTTCCCGGGGCGGTCCCGGGGCGGTTCCGGGGAGGTCCCGGTTCCGGGCGGTTCCAAGGGCGGTCCCTGGCGGTGCCGGTGCCGCCATGGGCCGCGGTGTTCGTGCGGGCCGGCGCGGGGCGCTCGGGCCGGGCGGAACCGGGGAACCGGAATGTGGGAGTGGGGGAACGGGAATGGGGAACGGGAACGGGATGGGAATGGGAATGGGGAACGGGAACGGGAACGGGAATGGGAATGGGAATGGGAATGGGAAATGGGAACGGGGAACGGGAACGGGGAATGGAACGGGGAACGGGAACGGGGAATGGGAATGGGAATGGGAACGGGGAACGGGAATGGAACGGGAATGGGAATGGGAATGGGAATGGGAATGGAGACCGGAACGGGGAACGGAACGGGGAATGGGGAACGGGGGAATGGGAACGGGAATGGAATGGGAATGGGAACGGGGAACGGAATGGGAACGGAACGGAATGGAACGGAATGGAATGGGAATGGAATGGAATGGAACGGAACGGGAATGGAATGGGGCGGGAACGGGAAATATGGAATGGGAACTGGAATGGATGGAGGATGGGAATGGAATGGAACGGAATGGGAATGGAATGGATGGAATGGAATGGAACGGAATGGAATAGGAATGGGAACGGAATGGGAAAAGGAACAGGAACGTGGAATGGGAACGGAACAAGAATGGAATGGAATGGGAATGGAACGGAATGGGAATGGGAACAGGAACGGAATGGAATGGGACGGAATGGGAACAGGAATGGGAACGGAATGGAATGGAAGAGGAATGGAATGGGAATAGGAATGGAACGGAATGGAACGGAATGGGATGGAATGGGACCAAATGGAACTGGAACGGAGAATGGGAACATGGAATGGGACCAGGAGATCGGAATGGGAATAGACCAGGAATGGCACCGGAATGGAGAACGGGCCGGACCATGGATGGAATGGCCGGAATGGGATCGGAATCAGCACAGCAGTGACTGACAGTAGCAGAGTGGGACAAGGCCAGGAGGAAACACAACCCCACAGTGGATGATCCCATCCCTTGAAAGGAATGGACCGATCCCACACACGCAGCAGGATCCCATGGATGAGGAACATGGATAGGACGAAGGAAGGAAGGACAGGACGACAGGACATGGAGTGGAAGGAAGAAGGACTGACAGGATGAAGGATGCGATCCCATGGAGGCACAGCAGAGGATGTGTAACTGGGACACCGAAGGAGACGGAAGCAGGTGAGGGATGGACAGCCTTGAAGGGAGTGCACAGCCCAAGCATGACTAGGCATGGATCCCCAGGTGACAGCTGAATGGGCACAGAAAGGTAGCACACCAGGGAGCACTGCCCACATGGAGATTTGGAAAGCCTGAAAGTCACTGGATCAGCATGACTTAAATGAAGCCGGACCACAGCTACCGTGAATCACCCGGCTGACTAGACTAGAAAACTGTGGAGCAGGCACGCAGCCCTGCCCGAGATGTGCTGAGATCAGTGTGGACCCCGACAAACAAGGGTTGGCACTTGTTCCCCAGGATTAGATCCATGAAACATGAAGTTGATAACCAGCACAACTGCATTGCCTAGAATAAAGCATGGAAATTAAAAAATAAAGGATTTTAGCATTTCAGCAGAGCACAGTTAATATCTCAGCAGCAGCTGGAAAATCTGGAGATTCTCAACACATTTTTCAAACTCTCTCTAAAAAGCAGTTTGGGAAGGAACTGAAAGAAACAGCAACATAGCACTCTCTACCCCCTATTTTAGTTGTCCTTGATTTACTGGATCACAACAGAATATTCAGGAATTTTTGATTTCATCTCCCATTATATTTCTGTAATTGGGCATTTCCTTCCAGGAGTAGATACAGCCTTGAAAACATTGCCCTTCCAGAGCCAGAGTGAGGAGAGGTGTGGGAAATGCTGGATGTCCATAGCAAAAAATCTGATTTAGGGAAGGAAAGTTTCTATCAGAACCTGTCACTGAGGAGACATTGATTGTTTTAATTTATTTACACTCATTTCCTCCCTTGGAGCAGTGAATATTTGTGATGGTATTCAGTGATTTAAAATGAAATTTGGAAATGAAGGCTGAGGAAAAGCCTTTTTGCCAAACCCCTTGTAGTGACATGAAATGTTTTTTATTCCAGGGCCACTTCCCAGTCACATCCTGGGCTTCTAAAACAGAGAGGGGGCAGAGGAGCAGCTCTGATTTCCCCTGCTGGGATCCCCAGGGTGCTGCTGGATCCTGGATCCTGCCCTGCCTCAGCACTCCCCCACTTAATATCTGCAATTCCACGACCCGCTCAGGATGTTCTGGCTCCTCAGGCAGCTCAGGACTGGTGTAAAAGGGACAAGAAAGGCTGATTTCATCTTTAGATAGCTCAGAATTTGTCTAAAAAGGACAAAGAAAGGCTGATTTCATGTTTAAGTAACTCAGAATTTGTCCAAAAAAGGCTGATTTCATGTTTAGGTAACTTAGAATTTATCTAAAAAGAACAAGGAAAGGCTGATTTCATATTTAGGTAGCTCAGAATTCATTTTAAAAGAATAAAAAAGGCTGATTTCATGTTTGGATAACTCAGAATTTGTCTAAAAAAGAACAAGGAAAGGCTGATTTCATGTTTAGGTAGCCTCAGAATTCATTTTAAAAAGAAAAAAGAAAAGGCTGATTTAATGTTCAGGTAACTCAGAATTCATTTCAAAAGAAGAAGAAAAGGCTGATTTCATGTTCAGGTAACTCAGAATTCATTTCAAAAAGAAGAAGAAAAGGCTGAGTTCATGTTCTGGACTGGTGGAGGTTGGAGCTGCCCAGCCTGGGCTCTGGAGAAAGTCCCATTTCAGTTCCACCCTGTGGGAATCTGTCCCAGCTGGAGCTGCTGCCCTGACTCCTGCCCAGCTCTTCTGGACTTTATTCTGAATAAACCCACAAGGAGCTCCTCACAGACACCCCATCCTCCCTGGCTTTTCCCCACATGGCAAGGCAGACACTGCTGGATAAATTTCAAAGTGAACTTTTCCTCTCAGATGTGATTCCTTGCTCTGTGTTTTCCAGCAGGGCAAGAAATGCTTTTTTAAATCAGTCAGCCTGGAAACAAGTTGGAGTTTAATTGTCTGCTCCACTGAAGGCTTTCAATAGTGGTATTTTTTAAAATAGATGTGTTTGTAATTTATTTTGGGATTTTGCAGGATCATGAAGCGGGCACAGGCTGGGGCAGTGAATATTCCTTTAAAGCAGATTTGTGTCAAATCTGCAGTGGAACCACAGAGTTATTTTTGTATGCCTTGTACAACTCTGGAATTTTGTTTTCTTGATGAAGAATTATATAAATTTTCTATTTCCTACTGCTGTGGTTTGTACACAGAATAACCAGAGTGATGCTTTATTTACCTGTACATAGAGAGAAAGGCCCCTGGCTTGTTTTTAATTCAGGTTTAAAGATCTAATTCTTATTTTTAACTTTGTATTTTGTAAATTGTTCCTTACAGAAGCAGAAGTATTAAACACCACTTTGGCTTTTGTCTGGTTGTGTCATTCCATGAATGATTTCTGAGGGCACTGGGGAATAAAGGTGAATAAAAGCTCAGATGAGGAGGAGAAATGTATTATTTATGTCATATAAAGTCTTTGTAGTAGGTTTAGTTGCTCACTTCATTAATTTGATGGTAATTGCAAGTCCACTTGGCATTTTTGACCGTCCGGAAGAAGATGGAAAATCAAAACATTGGGATAAGTGGGGTTTAAAGGCAGCCCTTGATCCTCACAAGCCAAGACGCATATGTCAAAATGAATAGAGTTAATATATTTAAATTTACTCTTGGTTTCTTTATTATTATTTCATTGACTTGGTTTAAAATCTATCTTACCTGTATGTGATATCTGTGTGTGATATCTGTGTGTGATATCTGTGTGATATCTGTGTGTGATATCTCTGTGATATCTGTGTGTGATATCTGTGTGATATCTGTGTGTGATATCTGTGTGTGATATCTGTGTGTGATATTCATGTGTGATATCTGTGTGTGATATCTGTGTGATATCTGTGTGTGATATCTGTGTGTGATATCTGTGTGATATCTGTGTGTGATATCTGTGTGTGATATTCATGTGTGATATCTGTGTGTGATATCTGTGTGTGATATCTGTGTGTGATATCTGTGCTGATATCTGTGTGATATCTGTGTGATATATGTGTGTGATATCTGTGTGTGATATCTGTGTGTGATATCTGTGTGTGATATCTGTGTGATATCTGTGTGATATCTGTGTGTGATATCTGTGTGTGATATCTGTGTGTGATATCTGTGTGTGATATCTGTGTGATATCTGTGTGTGATATTCATGTGTGATATCTGTGTGATATCGGTGTGTGATATCTGTGTGTGATATCTGTGTGTGATATCTGTGTGTGATATTCATGTGTGATATCTGTGTGATATCTGTGTGATATCTGTGTGTGATATCTGTGTGATATCTGTGTGTGATATTCATGTGTGATATCCGTGTGATATCTGTGTGTGATATCCGTGTGTGATATCTGTGGGTGATATCTGTGTGATATCTGTGTGATATCTGTGTGTGATATCTGTGTGATATCTGTGTGATATCTGTGATATCTGTGTGACATCTGTGTGACATCTGTGTGATATCCGTGATATCTGTGTGTGATATCTGTGTGATATCCGTGGATATCTGTGTGTGATATCTGTGTGTGATATCTGTGTGATATCCGTGTGTGATATCTGTGTGTGATATCTGTGTGACATCCGTGATATCTGTGTGTGATATCTGTGTGTGATATCTGTGTGATATCTGTGTGATTGATATCTGTGTGTGATATCTGTGTGTGATATCTCGTGTGATATCTGTGTGTGATATCTGTGTGTGATATCTGTGTGTGATATCTGTGTGTGATATCTGTGATATCTGTGTGATATCTGTGTGTGATATCTGTGTGATATCTGTGATATCTGTGTGTGATATCCGTGTGTGATATCTGTGTGATATCTGATATCTCGTGTGATATCTCAGGTGATATCTGTGATATCTGTGTGATATCTGCGTGTGTGATATCTGTGCGTGATATCTGTGTGATATCTGTGTGTGACATCTGTGATATCTGTGTGATATCTGTGTGTGATATCTGTGTGATATCTGTGATATCTGTGCGTGATATCCGTGTGCGATATCTGTGTGTGATATCCGTGTGTGATATCTGTGTGACATCTGTGCGATATCTGTGTGATATCTGTGTGTGATATCTGTGGATATCTGTTTGTGATATCTGTGTGATATCTGTGATATCCAGTGATATCTGTGTGTGATATCTGTGTGATATCTGTGATATCTGTGTGATATCTGTGTGTGATATCTGTGTGATATCCGTGTGATATCTGTGTGATATCTGTGTGTGATATCTGTGTGTGATATCTGTGCGATATCTGTGTGATATCTGTGTGTGATATCTGTGTGTGATTGATATCTGTGTGTGATATCTGTGTGTGATATCTGTGTGTGATATCCGTGTGATATCTGTGATATCTGGTGTGATATCCGTGTGATATCTGTGTGTGATTGATATCCGTGTGTGATATCTGTGTGTGATATCTGTGTGTGATATCCGTGTGTGATATCCGTGTGATATCCAGTGTGATATCCGTGTGTGATATCCGTGTGATATCTGTGCGTGACATCTGTGCGATATCCAGTGTGATTGATATCCGTGTGTGTGATATCTGTGTGTGATATCCGTGTGTGATATCTGTGTGTGATATCTGTGTGATATCTGTGTGATATCTCGTGTGGATATCTGTGTGTGATATCCGTGTGTGATATCTGTGTGTGATATCCGTGCGATATCCGTGTGCGATATCCGTGTGTGACATCTGGTGTCATATCTGTGTGATATCCGTGTGTGATATCTGTGTGTGATATCCGTGTGTGATATCCGTGTGATATCTGCGCGATATCTGTGTGTGATATCTGTGTGTGATATCCGTGTGATATCCGTGTGATATCCGTGTGTGATATCTGTGTGTGATATCTCGTGTGCGATATCTGTGTGTGATATCTGCGTGTGATATCTGTGTGGATATCTGTGCGATATCCAGTGTGATATCCGTGTGTGATATCCGTGTGTGATATCCATGTGTGATATCCGTGTGATATCTGTGTGTGATATCTGTGTGTGATATCTGTGTGTGATATCTGTGTGATATCTGTGTGATATCCGTGTGTGATATCCGTGTGATATCTGTGCGATATCTGTGATATCTGTGTGATATCCGTGTGTGATATCTGTGTGATATCCAGTGATATCTGTGTGATATCTGTGTGATATCTGTGTGATATCTGTGTGTGATATCTGTGTGTGATATCTTGTGCGGATATCCGTGTGTGATATCTGTGTGTGATATCCGTGTGATATCCGTGATATCCGTGTGTGATATCCGTGCGTGATATCCAGTGCGATATCTGTGTGCGATTGATATCCGTGTGATATCTGTGCGTGATATCCGTGTGATATCTGTGTGTGATATCTGTGTGATATCCGTGCGATATCCGTGCGTGATATCCGGTGATATCTGTGTGATATCCGTGTGATATCCGTGATATCCAGATATCTGTGTGTGATATCCGTGCGTGATATCCGTGTGATATCCGTGTGATATCTGTGTGACATCTGTGTGATATCCAGTGATATCTGTGCGTGATATCCGTGCGTGATATCCGTGTGTGATATCCGTGTGTGATATCCGTGTGATATCTGTGATATCTGTGTGATATCCGTGTGTGATATCCGTGTGATATCCGTGACATCTGTGCGTGATATCCGTGCGTGATATCTGTGTGTGATATCCGTGTGTGATATCCGTGTGATATCCGTGTGATATCTGTGTGTGATATCTGTGTGTGATATCTGTGTGATATCCGTTTGTGATATCTGTGTGATATCTGTGATATCTGTGTGTGATATCCGTGTGATATCCGTGTGATATCCATGACATCCAGTGATATCTGTGCGTGATATCTGTGTGATATCTGTGTGATATCCGTGTGATATCTGTGTGTGACATCTGTGTGCTTGATATCCGTGCGTGATATCCGTGTGATATCCGTGCGTGATTGATATCCGTGCGTGATATCCGTGCGTGATATCCGTGCGTGATATCCGTGTGATATCTGTGATATCTGTGTGACATCTGTGTGATATCTGTGCGTGATTGATATCCGTGTGTGATATCCTGTGTGATATCTGTGTGATATCTGTGTGTGATATCTGTGTGATATCTGTGTGTGATATCCGTGTGTGACATCTGTGTGATATCCGTGTGATCTGTGTGATATCTGTGTGTGATTGATATCCGTGTGTGATATCCGTGTGTGATATCTGTGTGTGATATCTGTGTGTGATATCTGTGTGATATCTGTGTGACATCTGTGTGATATCTGTGTGTGATATCTGTGTGTGATATCTGTGTGTGATATCCAGTGATATCTGTGTGTGATATCTGTGTGATATCCAGTGTCATATCCGTGTGATATCTGTGTGTGATATCCGTGTGTGATATCTGTGTGTGATATCTGTGTGACATCTTGATATCTGTGTGTGATATCTGTGTGTGATATCCGTGTGTGATATCCAGTGTGATATCCGTGTGTGATATCCGTGTGATATCCGTGTGATATCCGTGTGTGATATCTGTGTGTGATATCTGTGTGTGATATCCAGTGTGATATCCGTGTGTGATATCCGTGTGTGATATCTGTGTGTGATATCCGTGTGATATCTGTGTGTGATATCCATGTGATATCTGTGTGATATCTGGTGTGTGATATCCGTGTGTGATATCTGTGTGTGATATCCAGTGTGATATCTGTGTGATATCTCGTGGATATCTGTGATATCTGTGTGATATCCGTGGGATATCTGTGATATCTGTGCGATATCCGTGATATCTGTGTGGATATCCGTGTGATATCCTTGTGTGATATCCAGTGTGATATCTGTGTGCGATATCTGTGTGTGATATCTGTGTGTGATATCTGTGTGATATCTGTGTGTGATATTCTGTGTGATATCTGTGTGTGATATCCAGTGATACCCAGTGATATCCGTGTGATATCCGTGTGTGATATCTTGTGTGATATCTGTGTGTGATATCCGTGTGCGTGATTGATATCCGTGTGTGATATCTGTGTGTGATATCTGTGTGTGATATCTGTGTGTGATATCTGTGTGACATCTGTGTGTGATTGATATCTGTGTGATATCTGTGTGATATCTCTGTGTGATATCTGTGTGATATCGCAGTGATATCCAGTGTGTGATATCTGTGATATCTGTGTGTGATATCTGTGTGTGATATCTGTGTGTGATATCCGTGATATCTGTGTGATATCTGTGTGATATCTGTGTGTGATATCTGTGTGTGATATCTGTGTGATTGATATCTGTGTGTGATATCTGTGTGTGATATCTGCGTGTGTGATATCTGTGTGTGATATCTGTGTGATATCTGTGTGTGATTGATATCTGTGTGTGATATCTGTGTGTGATATCTGTGTGTGATATCTGTGTGTGATATCTGTGTGATATCTGTGTGATATCTGTGTGTGATATCTGTGTGTGATATCTGTGTGTGATATCTGTGTCATATCTGTGTGATATCTGTGTGTGATATCTGTGTGTGATATCTGTGTGTGATATCTGTGTGATATCTGTGTGATATCTGTGTGTGATATCTGTGTGTGATATCTGTGTGATATCTGTGTGATATCTGTGTGTGATATCTGTGTGTGATATCTGTGTGTGATATCTGTGTGATATCTGTGTGTGATATCTGTGTGTGATATCTGTGTGTGATATCTGTGTGATATCTGTGTGTGATATCTGTGTGATATCTGTGTGATATCTGTGTGTGATATCTGTGTGTGATATCTGTGTGTGATATCTGTGTGATATCTGTGTGTGATATCCAGTGGATATCCGTGATATCTGTGTGATATCTGTGTGTGATATCTGTGTGATATCTGTGATATCTGTGTGATATCTGTGTGATATCTGTGATATCTGTGTGATATCTGTGATATCTGTGTGATATCTGTGTGATATCTCTGTGTGATATCTGTGTGTGATATCTGTGTGTGATATCTGTGTGTGATATCTGTGTGATATCTGTGTGTGATATCTGTGTGTGATATCTGTGTGTGATATCTGTGTGATACCTGTGTGATATCTGTGTGATATCTGTGTGTGATATCTGTGTGATATCTGTGTGTGATTGATATCTGTGTGTGATATCTGTGTGTGATATCTGTGTGTGATATCTGTGTGTGATATCTGTGTGATATCTGTGTGTGATTGATATCTGTGTGTGATATCTGTGTGTGATATCTCTGTGTGATATCTGTGTGATATCTGTGTGTGATATCTGTGTGTGATATCTGTGATATCTGTGTGTGATATCTGTGTGATATCTGTGTGATATCTGTGTGTGATATCTGTGTGTGATATCTGTGATATCTCTGTGTGATATCTGTGTGTGATATCTGTGTGTGATATCTGTGTGATATCTGTGTGATATCTCTGTGTGATATCTGTGTGATATCTGTGTGATATCTGTGTGATATCTCTGTGTGATATCTGTGTGATATCTGTGTGATATCTCTGTGTGATATCTGTGTGATATCTGTGTGATATCTGTGTGTGATATCTGTGATATCTGTGTGATATCTGTGTGATATCTGTGTGTGATATCTGTGTGTGATATCTGTGTGATATCTGTGTGATATCTGTGTGTGATATCTGTGTGATATTTTTGTGTGATTATGTTGTTGTTTCTCCAGCAATCCCCAAATCTCTGTGTGATATTTGCTTGCAACACAGGGTGTCATTCATGAGTTATACATAAATGGCAGCTTTACATATTTGAAAGGAACATGGACTGCTTCATATCTGAAGTATGGTTCCCAGGGGAGAACGCCACCATTTGATCTATTTTTGATTAAAATGTAAAAATTAAAAATTAAATCAAATGGTAGTCGAATTCCTCGGGGAAAACACACTTCAGTTATGAAGTATTCCCCCCAGGAACCTTGAGAATCTTACAGCTGTATTGTCTCATCTGTAGGTGGTCTTTTATGTCTCACATAATTAAAATGAATTGCTGGTGGAGAACCCCCTACCACTGCATACAGATTTATGAACCTTGGGGGCACTCTCCACCCCAGACAGGGACAGTAGGCTCCTCTGCAGCTCTGGGGGTCTGGGCCTGGTTGGAATTTGGGCAGGGATCCTTCCCCCTGCCAAGCCAGGCTGCACCCCAGGGCCTGGGGAGGAGGGGGACAGGGTCCCTGAGGTGGGGAAAGCCCTCCCAGCCCATGGAGCCCATCCTGGGACTGCTCCCCAGAGCACCCAGTGCCTCCTGCAGGAGTTCTGGGACACTCCAGGGATGGGATCCAGCCCTGCCCGGCAGCTCCAGTCCCTGAGCTCCCCTTCCATGGGGGAAATCCTGAGCATTGCAGCCTCCTCACTGGAGTCAGATCAATGAGTTCACTCCAAACAACTTGTCTGGAAATTAACTCTGCCACGAATGCCAGTAGAGTGTGTGTGGGAGAGGCTCCAGACATCCTGCTGCTCCCAGTGCATGGACAGGGACTGCAGGTCCTTGGGTGGTGTTATCCCAGTTCTGGAGTCCCCTGAGGCTGGAAACAGCTCCAGGAGCATCGAGCCCATCCTGAGTTCAATCCCCCACCCTGCCCAGAGCTCTCAGTGCCACCCCAGGAACTCCTGGGACACTCCAGGGATGGGATCCAGCCCTGCCTGGGCAGCTCCAACCCCCGAGCTCCCTTCCATGGGGGAAATTATTCCCAAAATCCACCCTGAGCCTGCCCTGCCCAGCCTGAGCTGTTCCCTCTGCTCCTGTCCCTGTTCCTGTTCCCAGATCCCAAATCCCCCCAGTGTCCCCCTCCTGGCAGGGATTGTGCAGAGCCAGAAATTCCCCCTGAGCCTCCCTTTGCTCCAGCTGAGCCCCTTCCCAGCTCCTCAGGGATTCTCCAGCCCCTTCCCAGCCCCCCTCAGGGATTCTCCAGCCCCTTCCCATTTCAGGAATTCCTCCAGCCCCTTCCCATTTCCCCCTCAGGGATTCTCCAGCTCCCCTTCCCATTTCCCCCTCAGGAATTCTTCAGCCCCTTCCCATCTCCTCAGGGATTCTCCAGCCCCTTCCCATTTCCCCTCAGGGATTCTCCAGCCCCTTCCCATTTCCCCTCAGGGATTCTCCTCCAGCCCCATTCCCTGCCCTGGACACCCCTCCAGCCCCTCCAGGCTCTCCTGAATGAGCTCCCTAGAGCTGGACATAGCCTCCAGGTCCCTGTGGTGGCACAGGGGGACAATCCCTGCCCCTGCTCGTGCTCAGGACTCAGCCTTTCAAACATCCAAGGAACCCCTTGCTGTACTAAGCAATGGCTAAATGCCACCAGAACACGATGGTGAAATTGGATTTCCTAGAAAATGTGTGCTCCACACACCCTACTGCAACTTATTTCTAGCAAGCTGCTTTATCAGGCTGCCTTGGAATATGGGAATGTATATTTGATAAGATTAGAGAATCGTGGGGATCAGGAAAAATAAGACTCTAGACTCTTGCATTCCCATTTTCACCCAGCTGAAGGACAAACATGTCATTTATTTTGTGTTTGGTTGTGATTCTCATGGCCCCTGGTAATGCACCTCCACAGCAGTGGCTTGTGACTGTGCATCCTGCTCAAGCTGTGACTCAAAACTTCCCTAACAACATTTCCGTGCAAAAGAAGGGGGATGGAAGCGAAATTCTCAGATTTATAGAGAGAAAGAAAACAATTCTGACAATGAAAGTGTCAAGTCTAAGAGTTCCACAGTGCCTTGCAGGAACATTTTGTAATGAGCAGCAGGAGTGTTGAAATTTCAGTGTAATACTTGAAAGAAAACGTCTCTGATCTCTGAGTTTCTTTGAGAGGGGAGTTTTTCATGTATAATCAGACTAAATTCCTCCTGTAATTGCACAGTGAGAGGCCTGTGAGGTTTTGGGGAGGCTGCAGATGGAGCACAGGCCTGCAGGAGCTCGGAGGTTTTTCCTGAGGTTTCCAGGTGCAGGATCTCATGGAATCTCTCCCCAGCTGTGCTTGTCACCCCCGCTGCTGGCCCCCTGAGCAGTGAAATTCCAGCAGGATTTCAGCACTCCAGCTCCTGCTGCTCTTCCAGCCCTGCTCAGACTCCATCCAGCTCCTGGGGGAGCTTTTTCCCCTCAAACCGTGAACATTTACCTCTTTAATTGCATGGAACTCCTAATTGGTTTGGGTGGGAAGGGAGCTCAGAGCCCACCCAGAGCCCCCCCTTGCCATGGCAGGGACATCCTCCCACTGGCCAGGGCTGTTCCACCCAGCCTTGGGCACTGCCAGGGATCCAAGGGCAGCCACAGCTTCAATCCCACCCACACTAGCCCCTTACTCAATTAAAAGGTGTCAACACACCCGTTCCTTTTGTCAGTGGTGCTCCTAAGGCAGGCTTGTCCCTGCCTGGGGACAACAAGAGATCAGTGCAATGTGAATATTCCAGCTCCTCAGCAGGGCAGAGCACAGCTGAAATCACACAGTTAAAAATCCTCCCTGAGCATCCCAGAGCTCCCCCCAAAATCCTCCCTCTGCTCACGCAGCACCTTCCTGAGCAGCAGCTCTTCATCCCCACCCTCACCCCTCATCCTCACAGGCACAGGGAGAGAGGGCAGGGATCCATCTCCAACCCCTCAGCACCCACTGCAATCTCAACTGGTTTGTTCGAGTTTGGGCATTAAAAGCCTTTAAATAAAAGTGAAGCTCTCTGGACTCAACACCTCCCTCGCAAGTGCCAGAGGCTTCAGTCCCTGACTCCAGTAGCTCAGCAAGGAAAGAGCCTGGGAAACTTTAAAATGTGCATTTCGGAGCGTGCTGAGAAGGAAAAGAATTCTGAGTGGTTTTCTAAGAGTCTGTAAGGAAAGGGAAATGGCTGGTGAGTTATTTGGTGAAGGGAGGCTATTTCACTGAAGATTGGGTCAATTAGGGTAGTTAGTAAATACCATTCTGAGTTTTCTGCTTGATTTATGGCCAGGGCTCCATCACTTGTGCTGAGCATCCTGTTCTGGTAAAGCTGAGTCACAAAAATCCTGCCCTGTCCAAACTTTGCTTTCTCACCCCTGTGTGCAGCAAATCACTTCCCCCAGACCAGGACAGTTACTTCAGGGAAGGGAATAAGATTTTCTCTGTCATTTCTTGACCCCCACCAGTGCTGCACTCTGGGGTGGGCCAGGTTTAGTGGCAGATCTTAGAGCAAGAAATTTGGGGATTTTATTGCTCCTGCTTGGGATGAGGGAATGCTCCCTGAGCAGCCTTTGGGGTAAGGACCTGATTTCCTTTGGGGGATCCTCCTGAGAGCTCACCAGGCCTGGAATAAAAATCCTGGGATGGTTGGGTTGGAAGGGACCCCAAATCCCCCCTCAGTGCTACCCCTGCCATGGCAGGGACACTGTCCCAGGTGCTCCAAGCTGTGTCCAACCCTGACACTGCCAGGGATCCAGGGACAGCCCAGTTTGTGCTGAAAATTCCTCCCTGCTGTGAGGGGTGGCAAATTGCTGCACCCAGAAATGGGCACTGGGCTTAAATAAAGCTCTGCTGGGTGAGATTGGATTTATACACAGGGGCACTGCCACAAATGCAGTACCAGAGTGGAAAGGAATCAATATTTCCGTGGGTTTCATGCTGAAAATAGAAAATGTCTGGTTTTACCATCACTGCACCTTCAGTAATTCAGGTGTAGCAAAGTCTGAGCCTGAAGGGAAAACCAGACAGCAAAGGTTCTGTGGAATTTGTGGCCTTCAGCTGAAGGAGGGCAGGGTTGGATGGGATTTGGGCAGGAATTGTTCCCTGGGAGGGCTGGGATGGAATTCCCAGCTTTGCTGTGGCTGCCCCTGGATCCCTGGCAGTGCCCAAGGCCAGGCTGGACACTGGGGATGGATATTGGGACAGTGGGAGGTGTCCCTGCCATGGCAGGCGTGGGAAAAGATGAGCTTTGAGGTCCCTCCCACCCCAAACCAGTCTGGAATTGTATGAATTTCAGATTAACTGGGCCCAAGAAAAGGATCCTGTGGGAGCTCCCCCCTGACTCAAACACAAAACTTGGTTTCCTTCTAGAACAACAGTGGCAGGTAAAAGGAGTTCCATGGCTTTTCAGGTTTTGAGGAGCAGATGATTCAACAGCAGGATGAATAAATAATGAAGGAAAGTGAGATTATAAATTGTACTTCCTCATTTGAAAGGCCTTGTCTCCTGATTCATCATTATAAATGCCTTACAAACTTCGGGTCATTTACAAAATAATAGAACACTTTAAGATTACCCTTAGCTTTATGTAAATGCAATTTTAATATTCTATCTTCATTAATTATCTAATCTTGGGAGCAAATAAACTCCTGACACAATTCTGCAGCTATTTTGCCAGCAGGATTTCCTTTGAAGTCGACGGCGGTTGTAAGAGGAAGTGGATGACAGGACTGAGCCTCACCAGCACTTCCAGAAGAAAAGGAACTTAAACAGAAGCTGAAAATCCAGGCTTCCTATGGGCACAGAGCTATTCCTGCACTGCCACACGTTCATTAGTGCCAGAAGTGGCTTTTTATTCCCTCTGCTCCTGTTCAGAAGTGTGGAAGGGGTTTGCTCCCTCCTCCTCCCAGCCCTGCTCCTCCCTGGCTCTCAGCGCAGGGAGAAGTCCAGGGCAGTGAGGAGAGGGGTTCAGGGGGCTGCAGCAGGGCCTGGCCTATCTCCACAGCTCTGCTTTCCCTCCAAAGCACGTTTGTGCCTGAACTTTGGCAGGTGGGGCTGGGTAAGCTCTGTGGAGCAGAGTGAGCATCTCTGCAGACGTCACAGAATCCCAGAATGGTTTGACTGGAGAAGGACCCCAAAGCCCCCAGTGCCAGCCCTGCCACGGCAGGGACCCCTTCCAGGAGCCCAGGCTGCTCCAAAGCCCAGGCTCCAGGCAGGCAGGGATGCCACAGTGCCAGCCAGGCTCCCAGTTGTGCCCCCCTCAGAAAAGCAGCCTGGATATTTCCCACCTCAGTTTGAATTCTGCCCAGCTCGACACATATAAATGCTCATATTAAAAGGAATTCATTAATAACTTAGATTTAGTTTCTTCAGAGCAGAAAGAGCCCAACCAGTGCATGGGATGGGAGAGTGCTGGGCTCAGAATCCCCACCTGGCCCAGGCAGCAGCACTGCTCTGCTCCCCTCAGAGCTGAGACATTTCCAGGTGTGAGCTCTGGCATTCCTCAGCCCCAGGGCTGCTCCTTGCAGCCCCAGCTGCTCTGTGCAAGGTGGGGATGGATGTCCCAGGCTATCACTGCCATTAATGACCCCATCCATGCCTGTCAATTATTTCAGTCATTATTTACCCTAAAAAGGCTACAAGCATGGCTTTGTTTTGATTGTCTGTTTTCCTGGTGAATAGCAGATGCCCAAATTCCTTCACTTTGTTTAATATAAATAGTACAAGCTTTAAAGTTTGTTTAATATAAATAATATTCACTATGCTTTCCCAGTGCCCAGAACTGACCCTGGGAGTATAAACTCAATAACACAACACTCTGATAAACTCATCTGCAAACTGTTCAGAGTTCACAAATTAAACCTTATTTGAATACAAAAAACACATCAAAAGAACATTAAAGGCCAAATGCTGTTCTTGTGAAGGTCTGCAGGCTCATCTCTGCTGCTGTGCCTGTGGCCAGGGGAGGGGGCAGGACCCAGGGCTCTGCCCACCCCCAAATCCCCCAGTGCTGCCTGTTTTGGGGCCAGGCCCCTGTGTGCCACACTGTGCCCTTGCCCTGTTCTTCCATCCCCAGCACCAGCCTGACCATCCCTCACTGGGAGGATGAGTGACACTGATGCCTTAAGATCCCAGTTTTCTGTTCTGCTGGGGTGTGCTGTCCCTTGTGCCTTAGGGTGACAAAGGTGAAATATCTGATACCAGCTATGGGCTCAAGGACAGTTCCTTCAGATTCCACGTCCAAAGTATAAACAACGTGAGAAGAGGAGGGCAGGCAGCCAGGAGAAGAGGAGGAGGACACCTTACAATTTGAGACTATTAATTGGATGGTTGATTCCTGTATGCAAATGGACTGAAGTCTATAAAAATGTGAAATCATGTGACCAAGCCCTCTTTTACTTCCATCTTGGAGCCACTCAGGCAGGGCAGGACCCACGCTGTGACACTGGTACTGCCAGAGTGTGGTCTTGGAAGGCCTTTCAATAAATACCCATTTATTTCCCCTAACTCTGTGTGATCCCTGTTCCAGCTCCTAAAGGCAACAAAAATAATGTCATTATTTAAGGAATACACCGTGAGTGAGCACTCAGCTGTGCCAGGGCTGTTGGGGTGAGCCCCCACTGCCCCTGGCGTGTCCTGGAGCAGAGTCCAGGGGTCACTCTGCTCCTCTGTCCTGCTGCAGGCTGGAGCAGGAGGGATGCTCGTTCCCAGGACACTCCTGCTGCAGGCTGGAGCAGGAGGGATGCTCGTTCCCAGGACAGTGTCAGGCTGGAGCAGGAGGGATGCTCGTTCCCAGGACAGTGTCAGGCTGGAGGCTGGAGCAGGAGGGATGCTCGTTCCCAGGACACTGTCCTGCTGCAGGCTGGAGCAGGAGGGATGCTCGTTCCCAGGACACTTTTAGGCTGGAGCAGGAGGGATGCTCGCTCCCAGGACACTCCTGCTGGAGCAGGAGGGATGCTCTCGTTCCCTGGTAACTCATCCCTGCCGCCACAGGAAGGAGCTCCAGCACTGCGTGGGTGAGCCTCACAGCCCAGCCTGCTGCCTGCAGCTCATCTCTACAGCTCTATTTGCTCCATCCCCTCCGATGCCCTCAGGTTTGAGCTGTTCTATTTCCCAGTTCTGTCCTGCATTAGTACATAACTCTGAGCTCCCACACCAAAGTGTCTCAAGTTCTCCTCCCAGCTCAGGCACACACAACAATCCTGTTCCAGCCCAGAGCCAAGGACACGCTGCAGCTCAGCCCCAAAAATGCAAAACGGAGAGAACTGAGGAGAGAATCTGGGAGGGTGGGACTGCAGAGCCTGGAGCTGGGAGTGGGCAGTGAGCCCCAGTGTGGGATGGACCCGAACTGATCAGAGTGTGAAACTCCCTGACTGTGAGCCCATCCTGGGCTCCTGCACTGCCCGAGGTGAGTCCTTGGAAGGGTTTTTACTAAATCCCTGCTTTGTTCCTTTAATCTGCCCCCTGTTCCAGGCATCTCCTTCTCCCCAGCATCCCCTCCCCAGCCCGGAGGTGCTGCAGGAGCTGGGCTCCCTCCTGTCCTCACACCCACAGCTCAGGAGCCTCAGCTGCTCCAAACCTCAGCCCCACTCCCAGGATTTGCAATTCTGAGCTGGCCCAAGAAGACATAATGTTCTGTTTTATCTGCAGGCAGAGCTCCCAGGGTAACCCTTTGCAGCAGCTAAAGATCAGCTCAGATATTGATCGAGCCTTCAGGAGAGCAGGGAGTGCTCCTGGCACGGGTGGAGGAATCCTCGTGGGGAATTCTCAGGATCACCAGGTGGGCAGAGACCTCTGGGATCATCAGTGCCACGTCCAGCCCGGGGATGGCGACTCCACCACCTCCCTCGGGCTGACAATTCCAGAATTCCCCTGGAATCAGCTGCGGGAGTTCACCAGACCCGTTTGGCCTCAGCAGGAGCTCAGCTTGCCACTCTCCAGTGGGAATATCCACAGGAAAACATCCCGTGGAGCCCAGCCCAGCAAAAACCCACCCCGAACCCATCCTGGCACCAGCTTGGCCAGAAGGGCCTCTCAGAAATGGAAAGGGATAAATTAAATTAAATTAAATTTAAATTAACGGGGTGCCTCTGTGCTTCCCCTCCCTGCTGCTCACAGTTCCACTGAATCCCAGAATCCCAGCTTGGTTTGGGTGGGAAGGGACCTCAAACCCCACCCAGAGCCACACCCTCCCACTGTCCCAGGTGCTCCAAGCCCTGCCCCAGCTGCATTTGGACTCCTGTCTTTGCCCAAAGATGTGAGAGGATGAGATCTGCAAGTTCTACACAGCAGAAATGTCATGGGGGAGATCCTGGGGGTGTCCCTGGGGCTGCCAGGGGCTCCAGGGACTCCCCAGCCCTCCCCAGATCCCCTCCCTGGGCACACCTGGGAGCTCCCAAAGGCTGCCCCCAGCCTCCCTGCCCTGCTGCTTAAATGTATTTAAACACCTTTTCTCACCTCTGTGTGGTGAAGAAAAGGTGTTATCTCCAGGGAAAAAGTGTCCCTTGGCTGCCTCCCCAGTCACCTCCTGCCATAGCCTGATACCACAGCAATTGTAAAACACCGGCAACAAAACAAAACAAAAACAAAACAAAAACCAAAAACCAAGGAGCAAAAAATACAGCAGATAAGTGGGTTTTGTATAAAAATGAAATTAAAAGTATGTTTACTGAAATACAGAAGTAGAAAGCACGTGGTCTTTGGCCCTAATGTGTTACAAAGGGAATTTTGCTTCCAGGACATCCCCAAAGGGGACAGACCTTTATTTGGGCAACTAAAAAAGACCCAACTGCAAAGCAAATTTAAAAATCAATTACTTAAACCAGCGCTTCTCACTTTTTTTTTTTATTTAAATCATGATTAAAAGCAGTTCCTTGGCTGATTTCAATCAAGCCACGCAGCCTCTCTCTGCCGATCTCAAGCTGTTAAATACGGCACAGAAATCATCAATAACCCGTCTGTGGCACAGATGAGAGCAGCCCCGGGGGACGGCTGCTCCCTGGCGCTCAGGCAATCCCTGCCTTTGAGGGGTGCCAGGAGCCCAGAGCAGCCCTCGGAGAGGAGCTTGTGCCTCAGGTGTGTGACAGCAGCCAGAAGGGACAGCAAGGTGGGACCAGGTATTTAATTGTGAATATAAATACCTATATTTATCCCTATATATATATACATATATATCTGTATCTATCTCCCTATATATATATATATATCTCCCTATAAATAAATAAATATATATATGTCCCTATATAGATATATATATGTCCATATATATATATATATATATATATATGTATATATGTCCCTATATATATATCCCTATATATATAAATATATGTGTGTATGTATATATATATCCCTATATGTCCCTATATATCCATAAATATCCCTAAATATATATAAATATATAAATATATATATATAAAATATATATATACAAAATATATCATATATATGTATAAATATATATAAATATAAATATATAAATATAAATATAAATATAATATATAATATATAAATAAATCTAAATTAGAAATTATAGATTTATATTAATAATATAACTTTAAAATATAAATAAATATATAAAATATATTTATATAATATATAAATGTATAATTTTATATATAAGATATAATATATAATATATAATATATTATATATTATATATTATATATTATATATTATATATATTATAATTATAATATATATATTATAACATATATTATATAGATATTATATATTATATATAATATATATATAAATATATAAATATATAATATAAATATATATATGAATATTATATGTAAATATATAAATATATAAAAATATGTATTATATATATATAAATGTATATATATATGTATATATCTATTATATATTTTATATATATATATAATATGTATATATAATCCCTAAAAATAGCCCAAATCAGAGAGACAGACAGTGATTATATTTCACAAAGACTCATTTCCTGAGGGTGCCATCCCTGCTGTGTGAAATCTCCCACAGGGATGGGGCCAGCTCACCTGCAGGCACTGGGAACGCGCAGGTCAGGAAATAATTTCGGGGAAGATGCGCTGCCAGCAGTGTCGGGACGGCAAGAGCCCAGGAGAGGGGCAGGGAGGGGGCAGGGGGGCGGCGGGCGCTCGGAGCCTTTTCCCGTGGCTGGCAAATTCCCCGGGCTGCGGCTCCCGCCTGCCTGATCGTCCCTGACGGATTTTCCGTCCCCCAGGAGCGGAGAGCCCAGACCTCGCAGCTCCAGATGTCTGAGTATTATGCAGGAAGCTGGTAAACAAATTCCTCCTATTTTTCCTGCCAGCAATTAGGAACGTAGGAAGAACACATTGCTGAGCAGGCGAGGGATGCGCCGCAGATATTTCATGTGCGTTTACAGCCACTTAACGCCTCTGGAAGGCTGATAAACACCCACTGTTGTAAATCTGCTTGATCACCCCTTGTTGCTGCAAAAATCCGGGAAAAAAAATCAAAATAAGTGGGGAAAAAAAATCAAAATAAGTGGGGAAAAAATCAAAATTAGTGGGAAAAAAAAAATCAAAATAAGTGGGGAAAAAATCAAAATAAGTGGGGAAAAAAATTAAAATGATTGGGGAAAAAAATCAACAAAGCAAATGTTGAAATAAAATAGGGACAAATTAGTGGTTATAACTCTTTCTGTGTTTAATATCAAGCACTTGGTGACAGAGCAGCTCTGCCACTTCCCACCTAGCAGGTTTTTTAGGTGATTTCAACTTTTTGCTGTGATTTTAGCTCGGAGCAGGTCCCTGCCTGGCTCCTGGGCCTCTCCTCCCCATTAATTTCTCTGCCTGCTGCAGCAATCCTGCCCTGGGAGGGATGGCTTAGGGGGCTTCAGGAGACTTTGCCAGCATTAATTGTTATGATTTTAGAGCCCCAGAGGGTGCAGACTTGGAAAAGGAGAATTTGTTCAAAAGATTGGGAGGGAAATGAAAAAAATCCAGCGCCATGACCATGAAGAAACAGAGCTGGGACACCTGGAAAGGGAATCACAGCTCACAGGGTGAAGGGAGGATGCTGCCCCTGGAAAGCACAAGCCACATGCTGGAACTCCACACTTGCAGAACTTTGGGAGCAATTAAACACATCCTGTGGTGAGAAGGAGTTTTCTCCAGCCCAGCTGCTCTGAAGTTGTCAGTGCCATGGTGTTTTCTGAGAGAATTAAGTTTGCCTGAGTTTCAAACCAAGAACTGAGCTGAGATCTCTTTCCATGGCTAAAAACCCCTCTGCAGCATCTTCCCACATAAACAGCTGGGCCAGAGTGGATTTCCCATCCTTGGGGCTGGGTGTTGGGCTCAGGACAGACTGATTGCTCTGAGTTAGAGGGAAGATTGCAAGGGGATGGAGGCAGCTCCTGCTTTGCAGTTTCAGGTGTTTGGCTGGTGGCAGCTCAGTGGTCCTGTCCCAGGGTCCCAAAACTGAGCCCTTGGCTGTGTCCCTGCTGTCCCCAGCGCCTCAGAGAGCACTGGCCACCCCTGTGCAGTGCCCAGGGACACCTGTGCAGGTGGGACATCCACCCCACCTGCCCCCAGCATCCCAAAAAATCCCAAGGGCTCCTGCGTGCCAGGAGCTGCAGAGGGGCTGCAGGGCCTTTGCTGGCCATGGAGATGGTGCCATCCTCCTCCTCCTCCTCCTCCCTCATCATCATCATCATCATCATCCTCATCATCCCTCATCATTATCATCATCATCATCATCATCATCATCATCCTCATCATTATCATCATCATCATCTCACCACCCCAGGCCATCACCTTCACACCAAACCATGCTGTGCCCTGCCTTTGTGCAGTTTTCTTCTCACAGCTGACGAAATTCTCATTTTTTGACCCTTCTGGGCACTGCCCTGCCCAAGCAGAGAGTCCCAAATCCAGGAGCAAGAGCCAAGGCAGCTCCTGATCCCTGAGTGAGGGTTTGTCCATCCCTGACAATATCCCAAACTCTGCAGTTATGGGCAGAGTTATAAGGCAAATGCTGCCCTTTGCAAAACATCTTTTAATCTCATTTTGCATTTTTTACAAATTTTTCTGTAAAAGTTTTTTTTTAATTTTTCATTTTTCCCCCCAAGTCGAGGTCGGTGAGGCCAGGCTGGCCCAGAGCAGCCTGCCCTGGCCGGGTTTGTCCTGGGGCCGGGCAGGGAGGCTTTGCTGCCGCCTCTGCCTGGGCAAAGGGCGCAGGAAACCCGAGCCAGGGCTCTTCGAGCCTTCTCAAATGCAGGTTTAAAATAGCCCCAGGGCCTGGCAGCGGCCAGGGCAGCGGAGCTGCTCCTCTGAGAGCAGAGCTGAGAATGGAGCACTGAGCTGAGTGATGTCTCCATCGCACAGCACTCTGAGGGTGCCCAGAGCCCCCCAAACCAGCTCTGCGCAGAGTGTTTAAACTCCCTCCCAAACTCCTGATCCTGAGGCAGAAATAAACTGCCAAAGAAGCGTCCGTGTGCTGCTTTGCTGCCTCTGCTCTGGCTCAGGTGTGCGTGGAGCACAGACCTGTTGGAGGACTCAGATCCGCCGTGAAGGAATTAAATACAAAATCTTCTGTAGGAAGCAATTGTGAAGTGTGGAAGTTTCTAGTCAGGCAAATAAATTGGATTTAAGTATATTACAGTCATAATCTTTTTCTGCCTCTCTCCAGACAGCCTTTGTACATGGAGAAATGAGAATGTATTCTCAGACAAATCTTGACCTGAGGGAGAAGGCTGCGGGAATCTGGATTTTCAATAACATAAGACAATAAAGCTCAGACTTCTAACCTGCTGCAATATGGTAAAAGTATAAAGAGCTTAGCAACTAATAAAAGAAAAGGGTCTTCCAACTCATATTTGAAGATCTAGACCCCCAAAAGGACACTTCATAAAGATCATAATGGGTTAGTCAGTATCTAACAGATACCATGTACCTTGTTGACCAATTGTCTGACAGTTGTCTTCTGCAGGCCTGGATATTAATAAGCCTTGTGTTGATTTCCTTGGGGTATTTTGTCTTTGTAATTGTACATCTCCTTGTTGTGACACTGCAGCCTGCTAGGTGTTTATTTAATGCCATTCCTGCAGCAAAAAAAAAAAAAAAAATTAAGGAAAGAAAATCAGTGGATGGATGGCATTGTTTCCCTCAGATGAGATGCACACACTGCAAATTTCCTCCCCCTCTGAGGCAGGAGCATCAAAGCCAGGCAGAGGGAGAGCTCCTGCACTTGGGGCAAAGAGGAAACCCAGGTGTGCTTTCCCCCCAGGTGTGAGCGTGTCTCGCTCCCTGCATTGCTCAGGGAACACAAAGGGATTCAATTATCGCCGCACTTTGATTTCCAATAACAACAAAAACTCCTTCCAGGAGGGATTCCATTAGCGAATGTTTAGCCAGGTAACGCTGGTGTGAAGCAGCTGCCAGTCAGGGGGAGCAGAGGCACGAGGCAGAGCACGGGCAGGGAAAACGGCCGGCCCAAACACTCTCACTGCCAAAACACAGCCTGGCCAGGTGTGCCCGGCACAGGTACAGGTGTGGCTGTGTCACCAGGTGTGCCCAGCACAGGTACAGGTGTGACTGTGTCACCAGGTGTGACTCTGTGTCACCCAGGTGTGCACAGCACAGGCACAGGTGTGACTGTGTGTCACACAGGTGTGACTGTGTCACCAGGTGTGCCCAGCACAGGTACAGGTGTGACTGTGTCACCCAGGTGTGACTGTGTCACCAGGTGTGCCCAGCACAGGTACAGGTGTGACTGTGTCACCCAGGTGTGCCCAGCACAGGCACAGGTGTGACTGTGTGTCACCCAGGTGTGCCCAGCACAGGCACAGGTGTGACTGTGTCACCCAGGTGTGACCCTGTGTCACCCAGGTGTGCCCAGGCACAGGTGTGCACTGCGTCAGCCCAGGTGTGACTCTGTGTCACCCAGGTGTGCCCTGCACAGGTACAGGTGTGACTGTGTCACCCAGGTGTGCACAGCACAGGTACAGGTGTGACTGTGTCACCAGGTGTGACTCTGTGTCACCCAGGTGTGCCCAGCACAGGCACAGGTGTGACTGTGTCACCCAGGTGTGCCCAGCACAGGCACAGGTGTGACTCTGTGTCACCCAGGTGTGCTCTGCACAGGTACAGGTGTGACTCTGTGTCACACAGGTGTGCTCTGCACAGGTACAGGGTGCCAGTGAGTGCCTCCCATGTGGGACTCAGTGGAACACCCAGCAGACGCAGCCTGGGCTGGAAAATACTCAGGAGAGCACTAAGGAGAATATTAAAATTAAGAATATTTTCATTTGTGGCAGCACCAAAGTCGCAGCAGAGTGTGATGTGAGCCTGGTGCAGATGGGGCTGCTCCAATCCTGATCCTGGCACATCCCAGGGTGACAGAAATGGTGGGAAATAAGAGAAATTAGAGAAATTAGAGAAATTAGAGAAATTAGGGAAATTAGAGAAATAAGAGGAATAAGAGAAATAAGTGAAATAAGGGAAATAAAGGAAATAAGAAAAATAAGAGAAATAAGAGAAATAAAGGAAATAAGAGAAATAAGAGAAATAAGAGAAATAAGTGAAATAAAGGAAATAAGATAAATAAGAGAAATAAGAGAAATAAGAGAAATAAGGGAAATAAGAGAAATAAGAGAAATAAGAGAAATAAGAGAAATAAGAGAAATAAGAGATGTGTTTCAATGCATTTGCTTAGGGGCCAGATCAAATGACAATTAATTACAGTCTTTAAAATTTAATCTCCAAACTTTCCATGCAGTTTCTGAATGAGCTTGTTGAAAACTATAAACCATATTTAAAAGGCATTCAGCTTTTTAAAAAATAGATTTTATTTTTTTTCCATTGCTGAACTTCTCCTGGAAGCTGAGGCCAAAGTTGAATATGGGATTAAGGAAGAAAATACCCAGGCAGAATATTCACTGCTCTTCTCTCTGGAATTTCCTCGGTCAGACATGGCAAATTCCAGCTGCTTCTCCCAAAACAACCCCTCATCCCACCAGGGCTAAGAGATATCTTAACCTGCTCCAGACGAAATCTTCAATTAAAGTGTTTTAACTTAAATTTCTCCTTTTCTAGAAAAATTTCGTGCGGGGAGGAAAAATAAAATAATAATAATAAAAAAAACAGTAAAATTTTTTCAAAGGAAGAAATGAAGTGAGGAAGGGATCTGATCCACCAGCTCCAGATTCCTCCAGCACTGGGTAAAAATACAAATATTTATAGGAGAAAATTAGGGGGAGGTTTATTTTGAGGTGCTGTACTCATGGGAGAGTGCTGCAAATTATGGGATAAGGCACAGGAATAACCCAGCTGGAGAATCCCAACAGAAACTGCCTCAGGACTGAGCAAGGGCCTCAAGGAAAATAGGAAATGCTTCTTTTACATGGATTATTAATACACACTGAATTAAAGCTCAAGGCACTTGGGGAAGGGTCAATAAAACTGCATTTTTAGGATATGTGATATTAGGAATGTTTCCCTTCAGGCATCCAGGGTGGATGCTCTGCCCTGGAACCCCAGCAAGGACAGCCCATGGCCTTGGGCAGGAGCTGCTTTTTCATGTGGCTGCTTTTAATCCCTCAGACAGAGTTACAAGATAAGAGAAGTGGGACTGAACTGAACAAGCAGCTAATTTTATCCTCTGTTTTGCCTGATAAACATCAGCTCAGAGTCAGAGCTGAAAACTGCAGCCACACTTGGGAAGGAAATAACACGGTGTATTTATAGGAATTAATCCTATTTTAGTCATTTTGCACAAAACTGAAGCTGAAAAGTTTGGCTTCATTCCCTGTTCTTTACCTGAAGCTGTTAAAATAAATAAATTCCCATAAACACATTTTGCTGAACAAGCACTAAACAGGGTTTATTTTGCCCCCAAAGCTCATTTGGACACAAGAGCCCCTGGGCAGCTCCATGGGAAGCAGGGCTGGGCACACACAGGTTTGCCAGAAATCCCGTGCCTGAAACATGAATTTTAATGCCACAAAATGAAGAAAATTCTGTATGGGAATTTCACTTGTGGAGCCTGGGATGTGATCAAACCCCCTGTGACTGAGCTAGGCAGAGTTTGGGGAAATGTCCCATCCCTGGCAGTGTCCCAGGCCAGGCTGGAGCCCTGGGACAGGGGAGGTGTCCCTGCCATGGCAGGGTGGCACTGGGTGGGATTTAGGGTCCCTCCAACCCAAACCAGTCTGAGATTCTCTAAAAATGCTGAACCTTCATCCCCTCAAACCCACCAGCAGCTCCAAGGAAAGCAGCACTGCTGGAATTTGGTGTGCCAGGGCTCTGGGAATGCTCCAGGCTGGAGCACAGGCACAGACAAGCACATTCCAAAATTGCATTTATCATTTATTTCCTCATTATCACTGTATTTAGGGTTATTTCAGGCTCTGTGCTGCAGCAGGAGCACTGGCCCTGCAGGCTGCACTGTTTCCTCGACCTACAACTTCTGCATCTCTATTTTCCACCTGAACTCTAACCTGGGGACCCAAACCTGGGATTTGCTGTCCCTCTGAGGATGTCAAACCCCACTAGGGATGTAAACCCCACTAAGGATGTTAAACTCCTCCAAGGAAATCAAACCCCACTAAGGATGTCAAACCCATCCAAGGGTCTCAAACCCCACCAGGGATGTCAAAACCCCACTAAGGATGTTAAACTCCTCCAAGGAAATCAAACCCCTCCAAGGAAATCAAACCCCTCCAAGGAAATCAAACCCCTCCAAGGAAATCAAACCCCTCCAAGGAAATCAAACCCCCCCAAGGATGTCAAACCCATCCAAGGGTCTCAAACCCCACCAGGGATGTCAAACCCCACCAGGGGTCTCAAACCCCACCAGGGGTCTCAAACCCCTCCAAGGATCTCAAACCCCACCAGGGATGTCAAACCCCACCAGGGATGCCAAACCCCACCAGGGGTCTCAAACCCCACCAGGAGTCTCAAACCCCACCAGGGATCTCAAACCCCACCAGGGATGTCAAACCCCACCAGGGATGCCAAACCCCACCAGGGATCTCAAACCCCACCAGGGATGTCAAACCCCACCAGGGATGCCAAACCCCACCAGGGGTGCTCAAACCCCACTGCCACGTCCCCTCTCCCTGCTGTGTCCCAGCACAAAGCTGCAGCTGGAGCCCCGAGCAGGGATTTGTGGTCCAGCAGCTCAAAGCCCGAGCTGGAGGAGACAGAGGGAAGCAGCCTAATGTGCTCTTGCCATGTGGTAATTTTCCAGATAAATGGACAGTTGCTTCAGCAGCTTCCCTGTTGAAGGTCAATGATCCATATAATACGGGCAATTACAGAAGTATTTCCATTGCAGACTCGGTGACAAATTTTCGGTGTGAGACAACAGAGAGACTGAGCAGCAGCACCAGGGTGAGGGGCAGAGGTTTGGGATCCCACAGCCCAGCTCCTGCCTGGGGGAATCAGCTCCTCCTCCCCTGCTCACCTGGGAATCCTCTCCCTATTTCCTCTTCTTTGGGCATTTCTTAATCCTCCTTTGATCCCGAGGCTGAGCTGTCTCCTCCTGGAGCCTTCCACACACCCACTTTTTCCTCCTTCCTGGTCAGAGCTCAGCACTTGGCTGTTTTATAAAGGCTCTCTGGGGCTGAAGGAAAGGGAAAAGATAGTGCATAAGGGAGAGCTGCTCATTTGGGAGACCTGGGCTCCCAGCAGAGGCACAAACACAATTCTAATTGCACTCCAGAGCCGGGCAGGAGGCATTTTTGGGGAGTGTGTCCTGCTGATGCTCTGACAGCTGCACCCAGAGCTGGAGCCACAGCTCGTGGTTCAGTCACTGGATGAGCATTCCCAGCAAAATGTGGACTGAAATAAATAATTGTTTTGTGTAATGAGCTGTGCATGAAGGCTCTGGTGACAGGACCTGAGGGAACAGCAGCAAGTGGTGCCAGGGGAGGTTTGTGTTGGATTTCAGGAAAGGTTCATCCCCAGAGGGTGCTGGCACTGCTCAGGCTCCCCAGGGAAAGGGCAGGAGCTGCCAGAGCTCCAGGGGTGTTTGGCACTGCTCTCAGTGGGGTTTTGGGGTGTCTGTGCAGGGCAGGGGCTGGTCTCAGTCCTTGTGGATCCCTTCCAGCTCAGGACACTCCATGACTCCATGAATAACAACTTGCACGGTTGTTTCAGCATCCCTTGCACCCCCAAAAAGCACAAACCCTCCCTGCCCATCCCAAACCCACAGGGAATCAACACCAAACCTCAGAAAAGATTCCTGGGCTGCACCAGCAGCCCCAGCTCAGAGCCTGTGAAAGCAAAGAGGCTTCAGCACCTGCCTGCAAACCACCCCCAGGCACCAAAAATGTGAAACTCAGGGCTGCCCTCAGCCAGGCTGGGGCTGCACAACTTTAACATAAACACACAAGACCCTGAAAGACTTGTGTGATTTCTGAGGGGAATACATTAAACCTGTGGTAGTGCTTCCCTTGTGGATTGTACTTCTGTTCCAGTTTCAGTTTACTGCAGCTTTTACCCATCATGTGAGAGACAGAACTGCCATTTCATTGCTCCAAAACGAAGGGGAAACATCCGTAAAGAGCAGCCCTAATGGTGCAGGAATTCACCAGGGAGGGCCTCTGGAGCTGTTCAAGAACCTATTTCAAAATTTAAGCAGATTTTGCTAAAGAGGAAAGAGAGAAAAGAGACAGAGTTGAAACGCAGGATTTTAACCTTCATGTAGGAAATGAAAGGATGTTTGCAGGGATACCAGCAGCAGGAGCCAGGACTGAGGCTGGCTCGTGCAAATAAGTGATTTTGGATGAGGATAATTAATAAAGGGCTTGGATATCCTGTGAGGTCATTGCTCGTTTGTGAAATTTGCACTGATAACCCACAGCCATGGAAGAGCTGGATGGCTCTTGGGGCACAGACTGGGTTGGTTGGAAGGGACCCCCAGGACCATCCCCTGCCACCAACAGGGACACCTCCTGCTAATTCTGTCCACATCTGACAGAATTATCCCCAGTCTGTGTTTCTCAAGGAGATCAGGTGGGATGGGACAGCCCAAGGGCTGAGCACCCCAACTTCCTCCAGCCTCAGGCCCCTCCTGCCCACAGCCCAGAATTAAACCTGCAGGAAACCTACAGCACCCCAAAAAATTCAACATCTTTGGGCATCAGGAAGAGTTTATTCATGGAAATATTGGCCAGGTAATGGCAGGGCATGCCCAGAGAGGTTTGGAGTCCCCACCCCTGCAGGTGCCCAAGGAGTTCCTGGATGTGGCACCTGGTGACAAGGGGGGAATCAGTCACAGCTTGGACTGGGAGAGCTTTTCCAGCCTCAGGGGGTTCTGGGATTCTGCACAGCTGCCTTCCTGGAATATCACTGGCTGCTGAGGCTCTCCTGCAATTTCAAGTCAGATATGTGATGTCCAATCCAGCACAATCAGGAAGCTGGATGTTTGGCAGACCTGTCATCAGAGGAACACTTGGACTTGCATTGATTCCCAAGTTTAACATTTTTTTAAATCACTGGTTGATCTCTCGTTGCTGTGCAGAGCAGCAACAGCCAGCAAGCCCTGCATGTGTGCTCCAAAACCTTCAGGAAGCCACATCCCAGACAAAATCATGGCAAGGACAAATTCAGTCTTTAATGTGAGCTGAGGCTGCTGATGGGAGCTGAACAGGCTCTGCCTGTCCTGAGCTCCTTGCACAAACAGTCTGCACACAAAAACTCCTCCCCTAAAGCATCCCCAGCCCTCCTTGCCCTGGCACAGATTATGTAACTCCATGCTGCTTCAGAAATTGCATGAAAGTTGCCTCTGTTGTGATTAATTGTCCCCACGGCTTCTTGTGAAATTTTTCAAAGTTCCAGCTGGTCACACAGGGTTTGGTTCACAAAAGTGTAGCACATTATTAGATTTTGTGATCAAATGGGCTCCTTTGTGATTC
The DNA here is from genome assembly GCA_034336665.1 of Luscinia megarhynchos. Classification (NCBI taxonomy): domain Eukaryota; kingdom Metazoa; phylum Chordata; class Aves; order Passeriformes; family Muscicapidae; genus Luscinia; species Luscinia megarhynchos. The sequence continues at coordinate 1,434,609 of CM067569.1, forward strand.
AGAAAGCCTCTGCTCCTCCAGACAACTGGCATCTCTTTGTTATTCACCCCAGAGAGGAGGCAGCCAAACCGGAGTGCACTGGGATGGAAAGAGGCATTCCCAATCAGAAATGCAGATGCAGCATCACTTGTGAGAGCAAACAGAACAGCCCCGAGGTTTGGGGATGGGCTGGAAGGACACGCCAGGGCTTGGGTGGGGTTTGCTCATCATCACCCTGAGAGGGACAGCCCAGCGCTGCCTCACCCACAGGCTGTGAAGATCCTGGCTCTGAATCCTGCTCCGGTTTGGAACTTGTCACGTTTAACTGGTGATGAACGCTGGTTAAGGGAGGCTGAAACACTGCTGAGCTTGGAAAAGATCTCCAGACCGAGTCCAAGCTGTGCCAGATCCCCACCTTGTGACACAGAGCTCTCAGTGCCACCTCCAGGAGTTCCTGGGACACTCCAGGGATGGGGATCCAACCCTGCCTGGTCAGCTCCAACCCCTGAGCTCCCTTTCCAGGGGGAAATTCCTGCTGGTGTCCCCCCGACCTCCCTGCACAGGATCAAATCCAGGTGGGCTCTGAGCATCTCCACTTGGGAAGGACACTCCACACTCTGTGCCAGCCCTCCACCGAGCCCTCTCCAGCTGTTTCCTTTTCTCTTTTGACCTGAGAGGTGGAGACACAAAAACCCAAACCCAAAATTTAGATTTCCATGAAGGATCCAGCCCAGTAAAAATCGCAGCATTAAGGATTACAAGGAAAGAGAACAAACATTGCAGTTGTGCAGGTCCAAGTTGTGTCTGCCCATCGGACACCTCCTGCAGCTCCAGCTCCTCCCAGCCTCAAAGACAAGATTAAAAAAGAAAAAAAAAGTTAAAAAACTGCAAGAACTAAAAGGACTTTCATGGTTAGAAGAATGACTGTGTTCAGGGGATGTTCCTTCAGGATGGAGCGTACAACAAGCAAGAACAAGTTCAGGGGAGGATGATCCATGTGGGGTCGGCACCTCAGAAATTCCCGATGCACCACCTTGTGTCTCCTACAACTCAGGTTATTTATCCACAGCAGCACGAGATCTTGGGGTAAAAACCACTTTTTCCACCTGCTGAGAGATGCCTGTCCAAAGCCCAAGCAGTGGCTGGTGTCTAAACCTCCAGAAGCAGAACCTTTCCTGAGGATACTAATAAACAATCCAAACCTCCTCATCGCTGCCGCCCGTTTCCCAGTCCCCTCCACACTTTGCATTGCGCAAAACAGCGAAACGTGATCCCTGGTCCGGCATCCCCCGGGCGAGGCGGGCGCTGCCCCCGCCGGGGAGGAGAGCTGCGGGACGGGGTGTAAGAGTCCGTCTGAGAGCCTCTCGTTTGTTCTGCCCAACGACCCTCGCCTGAGGCCTAAGAAGACCCCTCAAACTGCAGCTGAAAGGCGCTGGCCAGGGATGGGAGGAACGCCAAGTGACTGTTCCAGGTGGTGCTCATTGGACCAGGACTGGTCTCCCATGAGACTGGTTTACCCAAAAAGGCTCCCGCAGGTGTGAGAACAATGCACTGGTCACAAGGACTGTTGGCGTGCCTGGAGCTTGCCGTGGTGCGCCGCTCTCGAGCAGGATACCTGCTGTGGCGTCCTGTTTCCACCTGTTCCTTGGAGCAACGATCTCCACATACAAGAGTCCATAAGCCCTCCCACCTTTTGGCCAGAAGCCACTCGCTTTGGAAAAGACTATAAAAACATCCTCGAAAAAAGACCCCCTGAGATCTCCCCGGACGGCAGCGGACACCTATTGGCTGGTTCCACGAGGATCGTCTGCCCGTCTTGGTAGCTATAATCCCAACCCCTCTCTCTCTCTCTCTCTCTATTTCCTGTCCCTCTATCGCATTTGGCTGGCACTAAATAAAGTGCATTTTTTGCAAAAGTAAACTGGTTTTGTCCCTTGCTGTACCTTTTGCGCTTTGCGATCCCTAAAAAGAACGGATCGGGACTCTGCACGTGGTGCGGACCCTGGCAGGGACTGGTGGCAGCAGCGCTGCCCGTGTCGCAGCCGCTCGGCGGCGAGGGGCGCGCGGGGCTGCGGGACCCGGGAGGTTTGGGTGAGGGGTTTGAATGAGGCGCTGATCGGCGATGTGCGTGTCACGGGCAGCGATGCACAGCGACAGCCAGCCCCGGCTCGGGATGCTGGGCGCTCACGGACACCGCGGGGCGGGGGTGGCACCGGAGGGATGCGATAGCTGAGCTGCGGGATGAGGAGGAATATTAGTGTGATAATACTGATACATAAAATAAATATTGCATATGTATATCTGTAATATATTATATAATATATAATAGTCATATTAGTGTAGTAATGCAAAATATACTAATATATAATATAAATAAAAATATAAATATAAAATATAAATTATATATACTATATAATATATAATAGTAATATTAGTGTAGTAATGCAAATATACTAATATATAATAAAAATATAAAATATAAATATGAAATAGAAATATAAATATAAAATAAAATATATATTATATAATATATAATAGTAATATTAGTGTAGTAATGCAAAATATACTAATATAAAATATAAATATTATATATATGTAATATATTACATAATATATAATAGTAATATTAGTGTAGTAATACTAAATACACTAATATATAATATATAATATAATATATAAATAAAATATCTATTCTATAATATATAATAGGAATACTAGTGTAGTAATACTAAATACACTAATATATAATATAAATATAATATATAAATAAAATATCTAATATATAATATATAATAGGAATACTAGTATACTAATACTAAATACACTAATATATAATATAAATATTAAAAAATATATGTGTAATATATTACATAATATATAATAGTAAGGATAGTGTAGTAATACTAAATGCACTAATATATAATATAAATATAAAAAATATATCTGTAATATATTATATAATATATAATAGTAATATAAGTGTACAAATACTAAATACGCTAATATATATGATAAATATAAAATATGTATATGTGTAAAATATTATATAATATATAATAGTAATACTAGTGTATTAATACTAAATACACTAATATATAATATAAATATTATATATATCTGTAATACATTATATAATATATAATAGTAATATTAGTGTAGTAATATAAAATATACTAATATATTATATAAATATAAAAAATATATATGTAATATATAACATAATATATAATAGCAATATTAGTGTGCTAATACTAAATACACTAAGATATTATCTAAATATAATATAATAGTAATACTAGTGTACTAAGTATTATAATATAAAATATAAATAAAATATAAATATTATATATATTTTATATAATATAATATATAACAGCAATATTAGTGTAGTAATACTAAATACACTAATATATAACATAAATATAAATATAAATATAAATATAAATATAAATATAAATATAAATATAAAAATATAAATATAAAGATACTAGTGTAGCAATACTAAGTGTACTAATATATAAATATAAATATAATATATAATGGTAATATTAATGTAGTAATACTAAATATACTAATATATAATATAAATATATACTATAAATATACTAAAATACTAAATACCAGTGCAGTAATACCAAACAAGTCTAAGCCATTCTGTATCATATGCACCAAACTATATTTAGCTGATTTTCTCCATATTTTGCTGTTTCTTCACACACTTTGCTATTTATCTGTATATTTCTTAGTTTAAACCAATGTTTGCAAGTGCACAAAAAACCCCATTTTTAGCGTTTTCCTGCAAGTTGTTAAAACCCTTCAAAACCACTAAAATATAATTTTTTTTTTGCATCTTTGCACCTGGGCTGCTCCTGGCAGCGCCCAAAACCAGGAATGTGGGATTTCCACTGGGAGATCCACAGGGAGTGATTTCCCACTGGAAAAGTGGAGATTTAAATGGAATTTTGGGAAGGAATTCTTCCCAGTGAAAGGCTGGGCTGGAATTTTCACAGAAGATGTGGCTGCCCCTGGCAGTTCCCAAAACCAGGTTGGAATGTTGGATTTTGTGGAGGTTGGAATGTGGGATTGTGGAGGTTGGAATGTGGGATGTTGAAGATCCACAGAGAGTGACTTCCCACTGGAAAAGTGGAGATTTCAATGGATTTTTGGGAAGGAATTCTTCCCTGTGAAAGGTTGGGCTGGGATTTCCACAGAAGATGTGGCTGCCCCTGGCAGTGCCCAAAACCAGGTTGGAATGTTGGATTTTGGAGGTTGGAATGTGGGATTGTGGAGGTTGAAATGTGGGATTGTGGAGGTTGGAATGTGGGATTTTGAGGTACACAGGGAGTGACTTCACACTGGAAAAGTGGAGATTTAAATGGAATTTTGGGAAAGAATTTTTCCCTGTGAAAGGCTGGGTTGGAATTTCACAGATGTGGTTGCCCCTGGAAGTGCCCAAGGGATTTCCACTGGAATATTCACAGGGAGTGGCTTCCCACTGGACAAGTGGAGATTTCAATGGATTTTTGGGAAGGAATTCTTCCCTGTGAAAGGCTGTCCCTGGATGCCTGGCAGTGCCCAAGGCCAGGCTGGAGCCTCCTGGGACAGTGGAGTGTCCCTGCCGTGCTGGGGGGCCCTGGGTGGGTTTTAGGGTCCCTCCCACCCAAACCAGTCCGGGGCTGTGGATCTGGTGCAGCAGGAGCTGAGCTGGGCTGGGCTGAGCTCTCAGCAGCCCCAGCTCACTGATACAGAGCTGTACCTTAAGAACAATGCATTCCTCTATTAATGTTCCTTATGGGAGACATAATCAGCTTCATTAGGAGTGATTATTATGGGAAAACCCTGGAAAAAAACACCACGTACAGGGAGGCAGCGTGATCAATTAAAGAGCTGGAATATGTGACTAATATTGACAGATGTTTACAGGAACTGCTGTGGGAGGTCGGGCAGCTCCCCCAGGCACAGCCCACCCTGTGCCCACTGCCTTTTTGGGGGCACCAGAGCCACCTCGGGGCTGGCAGGGCAAGGGGGGCACTGGGGTGGCAGCACAGACAGGGGTGACAGCACCAGCTAGTCACAGTGCCCAGAGGTGTCCCACCACACCCAGAGGTGTCCCACAATATTCAGAGATGTCCCACAATATTCAGAGATGTCCCACCACGTCCAGAGATGTCCCACAATATTCAGAGATGTCCCACCACGTCCAGATGTGTCCCATAATACTCAGAGATGTCCCACCACGTCCAGATGTGTCCCACAATACTCAGAGATGTCCCACCATGTCCAGAGGTGTCCCACAATGTCCAGAGGTGTTCCACCACAACCAGAGGTGTCCCACCACATCCAGATGTGTCCCATAATATTCAGAGATGTCCCATAATATTCAGAGGTGTCCCACCACATCCAGAGATGTCCCACCACGTCCAGAGATGTCCCATAATATTCAGAGATGTCCCACCACATTCAGAGATGTCCCACCACGTCCAGAGATGTCCCACCACAGAGATGCTGCGTCCCCACCCTGCCCCCTCACTGCCACCCTCCAGCCACAGAGCTCTCACAGCAAACTGCGCAGGAAGACTTGTCTGAAGCCAAAAAATAAAATTAAAAAAAAAAATATTTAACTGTTGCAGTCAAAAGCTGGACTTTTTGTGCTGATAATCACGATTTTGTGATGGGTTAATTTGGGTGATTCAAACCAACAAGCAGCAGTGCCCTTGGCTGTCCTGGCAGCCCAAATTGGTTATGGAGCAGCACAGGCTGGGCAGACTGGCGTGGATGCAGCTGCCAAAGTCCCACCGGCCCTGCCAGCAAAGGCCACACCCAGCAGGGATGGGCAGGGGAGCCCGGGGTGGTCCCTGCCCTGCAGCAGCACAGGCACACCCTGGCCGGGGCAGGATGCCCTGGGCTTGGTGCCTTTGTGCCTGGAGCAGTTTTTGGGTGCTCCAGATCAAGCACAGCCCAAGCTGCAGCCTCTCTGCCCAGGCTGAGCATCCTCACCCCTAAGGCTGAGGAAATTCCAGCCTCTGCTTGGTGAGATGATATTTTTAAGCCTTTACAAACAAGGGCTTGATCTTCCTAAGCAGTTTGGATCCTCTGTGCCGCAGACACTGAGCAGCAGCTGACTGGGCTGGGGGCTGTGTCTGGCACAGCAGAGCAGGGCTGGGCTGGCAGGAATTCAGTGTTAGCCACTAAAAGCTTTTCCCATGGCATCTCTGGGGTGAGAGCTGAGAGCTGGAACTCAGCAGGGCTGGTACATCAGCGCTGGGCAGTCGATAACATTGATTTTGGTGGGACCAGTGCTTCACTCAGTTGCAAAGAGTTGTTCCAGGAAGAGCTGGGAAACGGGGAGAGCTCCAGGAATGCTGGAGCCAAGAGCTCCCAGGGAAGGCTTTCCCATGGGGAACCCAGGGCTGCCAAAATCGCAGGGACCAGGGAGAAGCATTGCTCCTTTTTGAGCATGAACCCCACAGGAATTCTCCCTACAGGCTCCCAAGTACACTAAGCAAATTAATAAATTGAATAAATTATTTGATTCTTGGTTTTGGCATCTGAAAGAAATATTTAAAATGGTTAATGGAAGTGTTTTCTACTTTTGGATAAAAGCTGCTAAAATGGGTGACTCTGAAATATTTGAGAAGTTTGGTTTGTGTTAATAGGCAGGGGGACCACAGGGATGATCCCAGTGCCCAGTTTAACCCCACAGCTGGAGGAAAGGCCCTGCACTGGGAGCAGCTGATTTCTGCTTTAAAAGAAGGAAAACCAAGTGTGCAGTAATATGGAACTTCAGAAGGAAGCAGAGTCCAAGGAGAGGACGTTTTTATATTTTTATCTTTTAAATTTTCTTAAGAAAATCATGTGGCAGCAGGACCAGGGCGGTGATTGTCCCTCTGTACTTGGCACTGGTGAGGCCACACCTTAAATGCTGCATCCAGTTCTGGCCCCTCTGGACAAGGGACATGGAGGGGCTGGAGAGTGTCCAGAGAAGGAAATGGGGCTGGGAAGGGGCTGGAGAATCCCTGAGGGAAATGGGAAGGGGCTGGAGAATCCCTGAGGGAAATGGGAAGGGGCTGGAGAATCCCTGAGGAGCTGGGAAGGGGCTCAGCTGGAGCAAAGGAGGCTCAGGGGGAATTTCTGGCTCTGCACAATCCCTGCCAGGAGGGGACACTGGGGGGATTTGGGATCTGGGAACAGGAACAGGGACAGGAGCAGAGGGAACAGCTCAGGCTGGGCAGGGGAGGTCAGGGTGGATTTTGGGAATAATTTCCCCATGGAAAGGGAGCTCAGGGGTTGGAGCTGCCCAGGCAGGGCTGGATCCCGTCCCTGGAGTGTCCCAGGAGTTCCTGGGGTGGCACTGAGAGCTCCGGGCTGGGGATGGGCCCAGCTGGACTCTGGGAGGCCTTTTCCAACCCCGGAGCTCTGAGTTCCCACAGCCCGGGGCAGATGCAGGTTCAGCCCCTCCCCTGCTGCCACCAGAGCCCCAGCTCTGCCTCCTCCCTCCCTGCACAGCTGAATTTGAGCACAGCCTCCCTGAGCCCACCCACGGCCCCCTCAGCCCCAGGAGCACTTCTCCGAGCAGCTCCCGCTGCCGCTGGGCCTTGCCAGAGCCCGCAGGTCCACGGTCGAATCAAGAGCTACAGTCACTCACATCAGCAAGCTGTAATCTCTTTTAAATAAAGAATTATTGCTTCCTCCTTCTGCAAGGGCTCGGGTGAGCTGGGCTGGCTCTGCTCAAAGCACTGTGATGTCCCAGCAGGGACTGGCCGTGGTGAAATCGGCCGAGAAAAGGCTCAGGGAGGGCAGGGAGCCATGCAGGTGCTCGCACGGTGCCTTTAATCCTCTTGCCCAGCAATCACATCACAGCCTGGTGGGGTCTTTGCTCTTGCGGGACATCCACCGAGCTCAGAAATCCCAGTAAAACCCAGTACGGGGACAGCTGCCGCTGGCAGGCGGTGCAGAAGCAGAATGGTCAGGGCAGGGGAACAGCCGGAGCTGAGCAGCTCCCGGAGCAGCTGCAGGCGGGACCTTCGGAGCTGCGTCCCTGCCCTGCGACACTGTCCCTGTGCCCCTGCTGAGCCACTGTCCCCGCGGGCTTGGGGACAGCCCAGGGGAACAATGTCCCTGTGCCGGGATGAGGGAGAGCCGGAGCTGCTCCTGCTCGGGCTGAGCAGCACAGGGGCTCAGGTGAGCAGGACCGTAAAGATCACCCCGAAAGCTGCGCTGTGCCGCGGCAGGGACACCTCCCGCTGTGCCAGCCCCACGCCCAGCCAGCCCGGCCGGGGGCACCGCCAGGGATCCGGGGCAGCACTGCAAAGCTGGCACCTGTGCCAGCCCTGCCACCTCCCAGGGCAGGACTGCCTCCTCACACCTGAGCTAAATCTCCCCTCCGGTGGTTTAAGGAGTTTAAAGGCTTTCTCTGAGGGCTGGCAGAGCGGGGAGCGTTCAGGGAAGCAGCCGGTAGATGGCAGGGCTGCAAAGCCTGAGAGCATCCCTGAGAGCATCGTATCCCTGATAGCGTCCTGCATAAAATCACATCCCTGATAACATCCCTGATAAAAATCACATCCCTGATAGCATCCTGGATAAAATCACATCCCCGATAGCATCCCTGATAAAAATCACATCCCTGAGAGCATCCTGGATAAAATCGCATCCCTGAGAGCATCGTATCCCTGATAAAATCACATCCCTGATAACATCACATCCTTGAGAGCATCACGTCCCTGATAGCATCCCTGATAACATCACATCCCTGAGAGCATCCTGGATAAAATCACATTCCTGATAGCATCCCTGAGAGCATCGCGTCCCTGATAACATCCTGCATAAAATCACATCCCTAATAACATCCCTGATAAAAATCACATCCCTGATAGCATCCCTGATAACATTATATCCCTGAGAGCATCCCTGAGAGCATCGCGTCCCTGATAGCATCCTGCATAAAATCACATCCCTGATAACATCCCCGAGAGCATCGCCTCCCTGATAACATCCCTGATAACATCACATCCCTGATAGCATCCCTGATAACGATCACATCCCTGATAACATCCTGGATAAAATCACATCCCTGATAGCATCACATCGCTGATAACATCCCTGAGAGCATCCCATCCCTGATAGCATCCCTGATAACATCGCATCCCTGATAATATCCTGGATGCAATCATATCGTGGATAAAATCACATCCCTGATAGCGTCACATCCCTGATGATATCCTGGATGTAATCATATTCGGATAAAATCTCATCCCTGATAACATCCCATTCCTGATAACATCGCTGATAACATCAAATCCCTGATAACATCCTGAATAAAATCACATCACTGATAACACCACATGCCTGATAACATCGCATCCCTGATAATATCCTGGATAAAATCACATCGCTGATAGCGTCCCTGATAACATCGCATCCCTGATAACATCCTGGATACAATCATATCCTGGATAAAATCACATCCTTGATAGCGTCACATCCCTGATAATATCCTGGATATAATATTATTCTGGATAAAATCTCATTGCTGATAACATCGCATCCCTGATAGCATCCCTGATAGCATCCCTGATAACATCCTGGATAAAATCACATCACTGATAACACCACATCCCTGATAATATCACATCCCTGATAACATCGCATCCCTGATAACATCCTGGATAAAATCACATCCCTCATAGCGTCACACCCCTGATAATATCCTGGATATAATAATATCCTGGATAAAATCACATCCCTGATGATATCCTGGATGTAATCATATTCTGGATAAAATCTCATTGCTCATAACGTCACATCCCTGATAACATCCCTGATAACATCCCATCCTGATAACGTCGCTGATAACATCCTATCCCTGATAACATCCCGGATAAAATCACATCCGTGATAGCATCCCTGATAACATCGCTGATAACATCACATCCCTGATAATATCCTGGATAAAATCACGTCCCTGAGAGCATCCCTGATAACATCCCTTCCCTGATAACATCCTGGATAAAATCACATCGCTGATCACATCCTATCCCTGATCACATCCCCTCCCTGCTCACAGCCCCGGCTCGCTGCGGCAGTAGAGGAGGCAGGCAGAGCCTGCAAACTCCGATGTTCTCACCTCTAACTGCCCTGACAGCATCTGCTGGGACATCTGCAGCGGATCTTGAAGCCTCGTGGCTGGGGGATCACAACTAGCACCCCAAACAACCCGGATCAAGTCCAAGCTGACTTTCAAAAGCAAATCAAGTGCAGCTTCTGCAAGGGCAGATAATTTCCCTGCAGTGATATCCAGCTCGTTCCAGGCATCAGACAATTCAGAGATACTGCCATCAACACGTGTGGAATGGTAAAGGAAGACTCTGCCAGTGCCTGCTCCCAATCCCACAGAAAATAAATATCCTTTTCCCTGTTTTCATTATTTTTCCATAAAATAAATCCAGTATTTCCCCCCACACTGGTCATGCACCTTCTCCATAGTGTGGCTCCCACGTTAATGCCCACAGTGCCATTTTCAAACAGTGCAGGAATTAAAAATATCACCTTCCAGGAGGGATCATCAGAGCTGCTCCCGTGCTGGCAGAGCAGCAGCAGGGAGTGCAGGGAGGGGCCCGTCCCACACTAGGACACATGAGCTCCAGCAGTTCAGGGCATCACTTCTCTCCACCAGCAGCTCTGCTGATTGTACTTTCATATTCACCCAACTTTTAGAGCTTCAGGAAAACCTTCTTTTGAATTTAATGGCATTTCTAACACTACTTTAAGTCAAGGCAGTTGATTTCTGCATCAACTCATTTAATCTCATTTTACTCTGCAGTTGCCATTCCTGAGTGGAAGCAGCTCCTTTTCCCCAAATTCTCTGCAGCAGAGTTTGCTCAGAGCCCAGCCAGGGCTGCTGCCAGAGTCTTGGGGTCTCTGCCAGAAAACACCCACAATGGGCACTTTGGGTTTCTTACCAAGCCCAGGAAAGATATTTCTTGACTTTGGCCTCACCACCATGGAATTCCAGCCCTAAGTTCACATCCCTGAGGGATTCCAGCTGTAAATGCAGATCCCAGTTTGGATTTGTGGGCACAGCCTGGCATGGCATCCCACAAACCAGCCTTGGGAAGAAATCTCTTTTTTTTTTTTTTTTTTTTTTGTTAACATTTAAGAGGACAAAAGTAGTAGCAATTTGCTTTCTGATTTCCCTGCTTCCCTTACCTTTTTTTTGTGCATTCATCCACATTGAACCTCTGGATTTTGGCAACTTTTAAATACACAGGGAGGGTTTTAACCCATTTTGGGAGGGCTGATAGATCCAGGCACCCCAAGACCCTCCCTGGGCTTTCCAGCAGCTCCCTCCCAGCTTCACATCAGCCTCAAAAATAACAATTTAGATCCTGTCAACTAAAGGGCGGCACATTATTGTACACACATGGGCTGCTTTCCTCAGAGGCAGCAATGGAGCTCACACAAGGTCTCAATATTCAAATTAAATCCCAATTAAAGAGATTTTTTCATGCTCTCAGACACTCACATCAAGCTGCCCACATCACCTGGGGCATGAACCTGCAGTGCTCCCAAAAAAGGGTCTCCCTCATCTCTGAGCACCCAGAGGTTCAGGCTGCCCCCCCAGCAGCTCCAGGGAGGGGATGTGAGGGATGAAACCATCCTCCCAAAATCAGAATCCCGGAGACATCCCAAAGCTCAGAGTCTAGGGTGAGTTTGAAACAGCCAGGGGTGTTTTAAGCATTAAGAACAAGGGTGATGCTCCAAGTTTCACCTACTCAGAGGAGCCCAGCACAGGGAAACTCCTCCTGAGCCCTGGATCCTCACACACAGAAGCTCCTCCCTGCACAGCTGCTCCTGTGCACCAGGGAACATCCCCCAGGAGCAGCAGCCCCTCCTGGGGGAAACCTCAAAGGGTTTGGCCACGCAGGAGCCCCCAGTAAATCCTGGCTGGGATTATTGCCCCTGCCTGGGCAGACCCTGCTCCTCCTGAGTGAGGAGCAGCACCTGGCACAGCCCTGCAGGACCCAAACCTGGCTGTCCCTGACCCAACCCAAGCCCCGAGGGAGGGGATTTTGGGGGTTCCCTGCGTGCTGCTCAGCTGGGTACACAGAGTCACAGAACTGATCAGGCTGGGAAAGCCCAGCAAGGTCACTGAGCCCCATGTCCCACATCCACAGGGCTTTGAAATCCCTCCACCCCTGCCCTGGGCAGCTGTGCCAGGGCTGGACAGCAAGGAATTTTCCTAATATTTAATTTCAACTTCCTCTGGTGTAACTTGAGGCTGTTTCCTCTTGTCCTGCCTTGGGAGAAGTGCCCAAAGCTCATCCAGACCCTGCTTGCAGGAGTTTCAGAGGGCAGGAAGGTCCTTCTGATCCTCCTTGGTGGGTCCCAGGGGGGCTGGTGGCTCCTGGGTCCAGCCTTGTGCTCAGGACACTCAGGGGGCACATGCAGAGTCCTCTCAAGTGAATAAATGCATTAATTTAAACTTTTGATCTAAGTATTGTTTCTTCTAAGCTGGGAACTCATCCATCCAAGCTCTCAGCAGCTCCTCTGGTTTGTGTTTGGACCCAAAATCCACAAGGAACTCCCTGAGCAGCAAATCCCTCTGACCAGGACAGTGAGAGCACAAGGTCCAGTGAAGAGCTGCTATAGAAAACAAGGAGAAAATTGCATCAACAGGGATAATTAATCACTGAGGAAAACCTGCCCAGGGCTGTAGTGCATTCTGCATAACTCACCTTTCTAAAATCGATATTTTAAGTTGTGCCCACACCCAGAGGGGGTTTGGTGAAGCCCTCAGGCTGTTTCATTCCAGGGGTTGGGTCTGGTGGGCTCAGTTTTATAGGGACTCACTGAATCCATCCCAAACCAGCTCCCAAGACTGAGGCATTGAGAGGAGGTTGCTGTTATGTGTAACCAGTGATTATATGGCCCTTAAACAGGAGATCAGGTGCTCCTTGCTCTGCTCTGTGTGAGGAGGAGAAGCAGGGTAATGGCTGAGGTGAGAGGTGGTTAATGCTGCAGTGTTCCCCCGTGCCCCACTGCTGGAACCATTCTGGAATATTGCACACAACTCCTGGCATATCCATACAGGAAAATGGCTCAGAAATACATAATGCTCATGGAAATGTGGCATGAGGGAGTAAAGGATGGCTGCCTGCTGCTGCCTGAGGGGTGATGGATGCCCAGGGAGGGGGGCTGTGTGCAGGGGATCAAAGCTGGCCCTGCTGGGAGGGCTGGGACCAGCCTGGGACCAGCCTGGGACCAGCCTGGGACCAGCCTGGGATCAGCCTGAGACCAGCCTGGGATCAGCCTGGGGTCCCAGGCTCTGCCCGGGTTTGCAGCCTCTCAGTCTGGGAGCTCTCAGCTTCCAGGGAAACAAACACAGAACTACTGGCCCTGCTCAGTATTTGGGGTGCTTTGGAAATAGCAACTTTGAGGGAGAGATCTCAGAGTCCCCGAGGCTGGAAACAGCTCCAGGAGCATCGAGCCCATCCTGAGTTCAATCCCCACCCAGCCCAGAGCTCTCAGTGCCACCCCAGGAACTCCTGGGACACTCCAGGGATGGGATCCAGCCCTGCCTGGGCAGCTCCAACCCCTGAGCTCCCTTTCCATGGGAGAAATTATTCCCAAAATCCACCCTGAGCCTGCCCCTGCCCAGCCTGAGCTGCTCCCTCTGCTCCTGTCCCTGTTCCTGTTCCCAGATCCCAAATCCCCCCAGTGTCCCCTCCTGGCAGGGATTGTGCAGAGCCAGAAATTCCCCCTGAGCCTCCCTTTTCTCCAGCATGCCAAGGGACAAGTAAAGAGCAGCTTGCAAATAGCATTTTTGTCCCTTTGAGTATTTTGCCAAAAAATCAGTTTTAAGATGCTAAAACCCACAAATACCTTGAGGAATGTGCTGGAGCCTGCCTTGGGGAGCCAAAGAACCTGCCTGGATCACCTGAACTGGGCTGCACAGAGCCCTGCTGGAGCAGCCTGGGGCTGCCAAAACTCTCAAAGGATAAATTCAGATTTCCCCCTCTCTTCTATATCTATTATTTTTCTAATTTGAATGTATCAATAAAACTAAAACCCAGCAGAGCTGAGGGTCTGGGGCCTTCCTCAGGAAGGGATGCAGATGCTGCTGCTGCTGATGCTGCTGATGCTGATGATGATGCTGATGCTGATGATGCTGATGAAATTGATGATGTAGATGATGCTGATGATGCAGATGAAGTCCATCCCTGCCCTGGACCTGACTCCAGGCTGGGAAAGGAATCTCCCCTCCAGAGCTCTGCTTGACTGAGGCAGTGTGAGGGCAGCTGTAAAAGCTGACAGCTTTATATCCACTTCTTAAAGACAGGACAGCAGAGCTCCTCAGCCACTCCAGTCAATTTTTGCCTTTTTTGTGCATGAAGAGTTGTGGATAAATTGCATCGAGGTGTTTTAAACTGCTGGATAGCTCCAGGTGAATTTTACAGGTGTCAGCTGCTGTCTATAAACTGTCCAAGAGTCCTATAAAAGGCTGGGAAACAAGAGCAAAATTAGGAGATAAATCTATCACTTCAGAAATAAATAAACAAGTGAAGTGTATTTGCAGTGCTACTTTTTAGCAGATCACTGGGATGGAGCATTGCAGGTCACAAACACCTTTTGGCACTGCAAATAATCAGGATGCACTAATGAATTAATGGAAAATCCCAAAAATTATCCCAAAATTTCTTGCTTTCTTGGGTTAGTGATGTCAGCCTGGCCAGCTTCACTTCTGTGCTGATACACTGAGCATAAGGATTTCTTTTCTTAGTTTATTTCATGTTTAAATTTCACAGCTATTACACTACAATAAAAGCAATAAATAATAAATGAGCTCTTACCTACATCACAAATAATTTCTAGAAGTCCAACAGATAAAAATCTGAGCCTTATAAAAACTGAGCACCTGATTGTGAACTAAATTCAAGCAGCAAAACACAGATTTTGTTTGCTAGAAATGCAGCAGGAAAACAGATTGTGGCTATAATTCCACCCAAAAGAAAGCAGACAAAATAAAATCCATTATTTAGTGAGTTCAAACCATACCTGGGCAGGTCTCTGAGGTGCTGGCACCTGGGATCACTCATTTTACCTCAAAGGAAACCAAGGCCTGCATTGGTTTTTATCTCCTTCCCCACTTTATGTGCTGTTTGTGCTCAGCCAAAGTTCATTTCTCCACGAAGCTGCTCAAACAGGAATTCCAGCCCTTTCCATAATTTATGGATGGTGATACAGAAGCTGAAGGGAAGGAAACAGCCTTTGGAGCACAGGATCCCCCGGGTGCCTCCTGCTCTGGGATGTGCCGCAGGAATCCAGCAGGAGCTTTGTCCCCGTGTCCTTCCAGCCCGGGACGAGGTGTCCAGGCCTTGGGGTGCCCCAAGTGGCATCCAGGTGACATCCTGCCGTGAGGAGCAACAGGGAATGAAGGATTTCTCCAGCAGTGCCCTCGTTTTGGTGGACACGGGTGGGACCCAGTGCATCCCTGTGCTTGGAACTGGCGCATCCTGGAGGTCACTCCCAAGCCAAACCAGCCTGTGATCCCATGATTGATTCTGGGATGCAAACTTCCCAAAAACCTTCTCCATTTTCCCTTCTCCTGCCAAGGGCTCACAACCAATTCTCCGTCATGGGCACGTCCCTGTGTCCTGTTGGATATTAAGGCACCGCTGGCTGCAAGCCAGCATTTCATATAATATTTAATATTTCATTTCCTATTTCATTCCTCAGCAATATTCACAATATTTTACCCGATAGCTTCTTTTTTTTTTCACACTTCACGTGCGGCTCAATGGGAGCTGAGTTACTCAACTCAGTCACAGGTTCGGAAAAAACTGGTTTGTATTTATTATTCTCATCCTTTGCCAGGACAGGGACACGGGAAGTGCCGTAATTGAAGCAGATAACTCCGACTTTCTCTCCCTGCGAGCGCATTGTCATGCACATACATCTTGATTAGATCATTTGCCTCGTGAAAAGGAAGCGTTTTTGTGCCGTGGTGTCTCAGATAATTTCCAGCAGAGTCTGCCGGCGCAGTTCTCCGCTAGCAACATTTAAATTCGATATTCTTCTGGCCGCTGTTTATTTTCCCCGAGTGCTCGCGTTCCTCGCTCTCCCTCCACCTGTCTCCATCAGCAGGTCGCAGCACTTCTCACAGGCCTGGGGGCGAACATTCCCCGTGGCCGCTGGATTTTCCTGGAATCCCGGGGCAGCGCCGCGTTCCCGCACGCCTGACAGCCCGGGCTGGGTTTTTGGCTGCCCTGTCCCCGCCGGGAGCTGCTGCCACATCCTCTTCGAGCGGCACAAGGAGTGACCTGCTGCCCCCCGAGCCGGGGCATCGCGGCCCCTGCACAGACACGTCCTTAAGGGAGGGGCAGCGCTCCAGTCAGTGTCCTTTTCAATCCCTGGCACTTCCCATAAAGCGCTTAACCCCCAGCGCTGGTGCTTACAAAGGCTGCAGCAGAACCGACCTCTCCTTTCGGGGAGCACAAGAACGTGAAAAATATCTAGGATGTTTTAAAATGTTTAAAAAGTGGATTGGTGACAGAAGAAGGTGGGCACAATTAATTCCCAAGCCTTACAGCTCTTTCTGCGGGGTGTAACAAAAACGGGGGGGAAGGTTTTGGGGAGAGCATCCCCTGCAGCACCACGTGGCTCAGGAGGAATCTGCTGGATAAATATTTTGTGGACACCGATTTGTCTCAAAAAGGCAGCACCTGAGGCTCCATGCGAGAGGGGTAGCAGCAAAAGAAAGCGAGTTCCCGCTGTTTTCCAGCAGGACGTTCCTCGGTTTGTGGGGAGGGGCTGGGCTGGGCAGAGCCCGCAGGGCTCGGGCCCGGAGCACCCGGCTCTGCCTGGCTCTGCCTCCTGGTTTCACCCCTGCTGACTCCCACAGAGCCCGCAGAGACATTCTGTCCTCTCCAGTCTGGAGCACTTCTTAGAAACGTGTGCATTTCCCACAATTTCCCAGGCACTTATACACACCGAATGGCCCAACCCATGCACTGAGGACACTGTAAAACTGTTAAAGCCCAAATCCCTCAGTTACACATGGGACCTTCTAAGACCCCTTTGGACAATTCCTGCTGGGTCCCCAGACCTCAGGGCCGCCCTCCCAGCCCAGCCCAGGCACGGAGCCCCTTCCCCAAGCCCTGAGCTGAAGCAGCTCCGTGCTGCTCCATCCCTGTGACGGGGATGCCCCGGGACTCTGGGGAGCAGGACCAGAGTGGTGCTGTCATTTCTAGGGCTAAGCCCAAACTTTCCCCACCTGCAGCACCTCTGGGCAGCTGTTTCCCAGCGGCTTAAGCAGCAGCTGAGCTTGTCCGTGGGTGAACAGAGCAGAATTAACCCCGAGAGGCTGCCCTGAGCTCACCTGTGCATGGGGCAGCCTTGTCCCTGGTCACTGTCCCCGTGGCCACCCCAGACACGGCTCTGACACCCTCCAAACACCAAACCCAGGCTCCTGCCCCGCTGCCTGCAGCCACCCCTCTCCCCGCTGCTAAACCCCTTCATTGTTCAAATTAAACCCAAAAGAGAGAGCAGCGGCCGTCAGAACAAACCTGGGGTGAATGTTCCCTAATTTATAACCAAGGCCAACACCGATAGGTTTATTTTTCATAAATACAGTTCCAGTCTTAAACCCGGGCTTCACTTCCCTGCAG
Organism: Luscinia megarhynchos; assembly: GCA_034336665.1. Taxonomy (NCBI): domain Eukaryota; kingdom Metazoa; phylum Chordata; class Aves; order Passeriformes; family Muscicapidae; genus Luscinia; species Luscinia megarhynchos. The sequence goes on from CM067569.1 coordinate 1,452,254, forward strand.
GAATCTGCTTGACTTGGAAACCACTACTTTTTTTCTTTTTTTTTTTTTTTTTTTCCAAATACCTTCACATCTTGTAGCTGCACATCCCTCACAGAGCTGCTGAAGCTCTAGGAAGTATCCGTGGTAGCGGAGAGCTCGCTAAAGATCTCAGCAGTTATCGCTCCTCGAGGATTAGCCAATGCTGCGGGAGTTCCTGGGCTAAACTGGGAGAGGGAGGGGAAGGAAGAGCAGAAATAAACAAAATAAAATCTCTCGCAGCCAGTCGCGTTCTTTGCGCATCGCCCGCGCTTCAAATCAAAGCGCAAAGCAGCCGGGAAGTTCTGGGAGCCCAGCGCCGCCAGTACCGCCCCAGGATGGTCAGGAGGTGGGCGCTGGGCATCGGCGCCGGCCCGAGAGGGGGAATTCCAAGAGTTGGGAAGATGTGAGCGGCGCCTCGGCGCAGGAGCCAGGAGCGGTGAGTTCCCACGCGGGACGTCCCCGGGCTCGCATCCCCGCGGGACCAACTGTTGCGTTTCTGCAGCGCTCGGTCTGTCCGCGGGCCGGGCTGGGCCGGGCGGTCTCTGCGCGGGCCGGGCGCGGTGTCTCCGCGGGATGCGGGACGGGAGCCGCGGCGTCCCGGGACGGGGCGCGGGGATGCGCAGCGGGGCCGGGCGGCCCGGGACAGCCGCGGGTCGGGGTTCTTCCCTCCCCGAGCTCCCCCCGGGGCCGCGCCGCCGATTCCGCCCCCGCGGGCGCCCCGCGCCTCCCGCCCGCCCCCGCCCGCGCAGCGCAGAGCGCGGGGGGGGCGCTTGCGCACTGCTGCGCCCCGCGCAGCGCCGGGCTGCGCTGGCTGACAAGTGTATTAAAGCGCGGGGAGCTCCGCACACTCCGCCGCGTCCCCCTCCCGCCGCCGTGCGCGCTGCCCTCCGCGCCGCACCCGCGCAAGGTAAGCGGCCGCGGGAAGGGGCGCGGGCGGGGGGCGAGCGCGGAGGAGCCCCCGCTTACCTGGGACGGGCCGGGCTGGGCTGGGCCGAGAGCCGGAGCCGCTGCCCGCGGTTCTGCGCGCATCCTGCGCGCCCCTGCGCGGCCGCGCCCGTCCCGCCGCGCGGGGCTCGGCTTTGCGCATCCCGGCCGCTTTGCGGGGATGCTGCGCGGCCCTGCGCGGGTGCGGAAGGGTCTCCGGGGCTTTTTTCCCCCCTCCCGAGCGCAGAAGGGGAGAGCCGAGCGCTGCCGGGGCCGCCGCGCCGAGGTGGCCGGGCTAAAAGGCAGAAAGCAATTAAAACTCCTCCTTTCGGATTAACAACCAAAAATTGATCGATCTGTCAGGAATACTGTTGATTTATGAAAGGTGCTTATTTCCTTGGTATGGAGAATTTTATGTTCTCTAGGTGAAACTGAGTTCACCCAGCTCCAGAGTAGATTGATGTTTTAATAAAAATAAATAAAGGGAAAAAGCTCGCCCGGTCTTTGGGGACATCAACTCTCAAATCGTGGAGTTAGACTAACAAATCAAATCGCATTATCTTTACATTTCACATCTTTTAATCTTAAAAAAAAATCAAAAATCGTGGGGCAGCGCCGCAATCTTTATCCCCGCAAAGTTTTAATCCGAGGTTTAAAAAAAAAAAAAAAAAAAAAGAAAGTTGAAATAACAAATAATCAATGGTTGCTCGCGGATGTGGCGGGGGGAGCGGGAGGCGGCGGGGCCGGGGGCGCGGAGCGCGGCCGCCCGCGCAGTGTCCTGTAGATGGCACACGGTCCCCACGCTACAGAGCCTTGGCGGCGGCGAGAGGGGATCTGTCGAGGGAAGCGGCCATCCCAGCACTTGTTGTTTACCCAGACCGGGGCGTTCGGAAATGCATTGGAAATTCAAGCCCGAGGGGCGCGGGGAGCGCGCCCTGCTCTCCCTCCTGCCGCCCGCGGCCGCGGGACTTGCGCCCGGCGGGATGCGGGAGCGCGGATTTGGGGTGATGTCGGGGCAGCGCGGAGCGGGGGAGCGGCCCGGGGGGCCCCGGCCGGGTCGGGAGCCCCGACACGTTTGTCTTTGCAATGTAAATCGCGGCGGGACAAATTGCTTATTAACAGTCGGGAAGAAGCGGCGGTTTCCTTCTTTCTTCTTTTCTTTCGCTGTTTTCATTCCGGCATGGCCCCCAGCTACGCTCGGGGCAGCCTCACCGCCCAGCAGTTTTCCCTTCATTTCAATATCCTAAAGAAAATGCAAATCACCACGCTGTGGCCTTTTTAAAAAGTTAAATTAGCAACAGCTTTAAGTGACTCCATTAGCATGGAAAACATACAAATGTTTAATGTGGGAATAGCCCGGCTTTCGGAGCTCCGCGGGCGCGGCGAGGCGGTGGGCTGGCGCCGAGCCCAGCTCGGGGGTGCAGCACCCCGGGACCCGCACCGGGGCCGCCGGGCCGGGGATGCGCCGGGCGGGCTCCCCGCGCCGCTCCGGAGCCTTTAATTATTTACAGGAGCGCTGTGGCTGGCGGGGAAATGGCGAGGCAGTTCGGGGGCGAGGGGATGGAGACCTTCCACGGGGTTGTGTCCCCCTCGGGGGTCCCCGTCCCGCCCGCCGGGCCAGCGCTGCGGTGCCGGTGCCGGTGCCGCGCCCGGGGCTCTCCCGCAGCTCCGCCGTGCGGGAGCGGGCTGTGCTCGCCCGGCCGGCCCGGGGCCGCTCCGCCGCTCGCCTCGGGGACAGAAGTGCTGTGACAGCGGCAAGTTTCGCTCCGGCGGCGCGGCGGGGCCAGCAGCCCGTGCCGCGGGGCTCCGCCGCTCCCCGCGGCCGCTCCGTGCGGGAGCCCCGCACCGCGGGCAGTGCCCGTGCGCCGGCGGAGGACGTGCCCGGATCCCTGCAGGGCACAGCGAGCCCTGACCACGAAAGAGTTAAGGTTTCTATTATGCAGTCGAGGTCTTGTTAGGATGTAATCTGCATTTTCTAACTACTGCGTAATAAAAAGTGAGAAGTTTTGAGACACCTTTCTTGATTATACCTTTGGCGATACTTTAGGTTTTACATTTAATTTGCATTTTGTTCTTAGTGAATATTGAAGTCTTGAGTGGAGGATTGAATTTTATTAGGACATCTGGACTGACAATATCAAATCAGACACCAACGTCCCAAAGCATGCTAAAATTTCAGAGTTAATTAGAACGAAGTGTGTTTAATTAAAGCCAATTATAATATCTGAAATTATCTGATCGATCCTTGTTTGTTCAGTTGGAGTCAGTTTATATTGTTCCCGCCGCACGATGGGACCTGTCCGGCCGCCAGCTCCCCGCGGCCCCGGCTGCGCGCCCGCGCTCCTCCGCGGGGGCGGCGGCTCCTCCGCCCGCGCGGCTCCGGGCGGCCCCGAGCCCCTTCCCGGGCCCCGGGGGGCAGAGACACGGCGGCCCCGCAGCATCCCCGGGCCGCGGCCCGCAGCATCCCGCGGGGACCGGGAGGGCAGCGCCCGCGCCGCGCCCTCGGGGCCGCCGGGAGCCGGGCAGCGCCCGCGGGGAGTTTTTCCCGAGGAAAGGCTCCCGTTGGGCGCACGGCTACCGGGGCAGGCGCTCGGGCACGGCGAGGGTTTAAGCCTTTTTTTTTTTCCTTTTATTTTTTCCTTTTTAAATTTTTTTTTAATAACTAATTTTGATGTAACAATGTCGGGGCGCAGGGCCGCGGGAGAGCGCCGGGGGGAGCGCAGGGCCGAGAGCCAGATTGGGTAAAACAGCCCTGCACCCACAGGGAGTTCCGTGACCCCGAGCCCGACCCACCGCGCCGCCGCGCAGCCTGGCCGGGAGCCGCGCAGGGGCGCGGGAGATGCGCGGCCGGGAGGCCGAGGGGAGCCAGGGCCAACAGGGACACGGCTAGGGACAGGGACAGGGACAGGGACACGGACAGGGACACGGACAGGGACACGGACAGCGTCCCCTCTCTTCAGCCGCCCTGCGGTGCCTGCGCGGGGCGCGGAGCAGCTCAGCCCCCCGGCCGTGCCCGTGCCCGGTGCGCCCCGCGGGGCGAGCGGCTGGAGCGCTCCGCCGGCCCCGTGCGCTTCGCAGCGGGCCCGGGATGCTCAGGAATGCGAGCCCAAGCTCTGAAATGAGCCCGGCGCGGGGTGAATCCGTCCCCAAAGGCGGCGCGGGGGTCCCGGCCCTTCCCGCAGCCCTGCCCGTGGCGGGGCGCGGGGGGTCTGCGCTGGCGGAGCGGCCGAGGAGCCCCAAAGCAGCGGCGGCAGCTCCGGGCTCGGCTCCGCTCTGCTCCGCCCCGCTCCGGTGCTGGGCCGCGTTCGGCCTCTGCCCCGGGCCGAGGATGCGCGACCCCCCGCGCAAGGGCCGCGCTGGGCCCCGCCGCGCTGCGCCCCGCGTTACCAGCGCCTGCCCGCGCACGAACGCCCTGAGGCAGCGGCCTGAAAACACACCAAATTAACAAATTACCCCAAAACACCCATTTCTCCCTCCTGCAGCAAGGGAGTTTGTAGAGATTTGCTTCGGTTACACCGGGCATAAACTACGCCCGAGGTAACCCAGCGCGTTGGTAATGAAGGCGCCTTCCAAGAATAAAATTGAAATGCGGACCTTGGCGAGCGGCGGGGACCCGGCCGAGCCCCCCGAGAGCAGCGCCGGGGCCGCCGCTCGCGGTTCCCACCGCAACTTCCCGCTGGGAAAGTTTGTGCGGTGCGAAGCTCGGAACTGGGCGGCTCGGGGCCGGCCCACGGCCGGGGAAATAGCGAAATTACCAAAATCCGCTCTCCAACTTGGGTGATTTAAACCGTGAAATGAGAAATAAACAAGAAATAATAATAGGTGAAGGGGAAAAAAAAAAAAAGAAAAAGTGGAATGATTGAGATAATAGTCCCGAGGGGATTGTCCCGAGGGGGAGAAAAATAAAATGATAAAGTTTCGGGCAATACTCTCAGGGCGGTGGGAATAGGGGCGCGAGTTTTCCGCGGGGTCCGGTGTGCGGGGCAGGAGGAGGCGCTGCGGGGGCTGCCCCGGCCGGGCGGGGGGCGCGGAGCGGGGCCGGGCCGGGGACAGCTGGGCTGCGGCCATCTGAGCGCCTCCGCCGTGACATCTGGGAGCCCGCTGGTGTGTGGCACGCGCATCGCTTGATGTCGCTATTTAAATGCAAATTTGCGGGGGGATCACTGAAGCCTCACCCCGTAAATTCACACAAAAGGGAGACTTGGCGCCGGAGGAGGAGGAGGAGGAGGAGGTGGAAAAGGAGGAGGAGGAGGGCCGCGGAGCCGGGAGGGCTCGGGCCGCCCCCCGCAGCCGCGCACAGCCCCTGCGCGCTCCGCGCAAGCTGCGCGCAGCCCGGGCCGCGCTCCCGGGGCTGGGGGGGCCCGGCCCCGCTCCCCTCCCGGCGGGACCCCCGGAACAGCCAGGAGCTGCCGGGGGCGGGCGCCCCGCGGGATGCCGGCCTGGCAGCGGTGCGGGGCGGTGCGGGGCTCCCCGGCCGCCGGCAGCTCCAGCCAGCCAGGGTGACAAAAAAAAAAAAAAAAAAAAAAAAGAAAGAAAAAAAGAAGAAAAAAAAAAGATAAAGTTGGTGAATGATAAAGACCGTATTTTCCACGCTTTGGGTGCAGGACCAGATGATCTAGAAAATGAGCTGAAATAGATTCAGGCTCAGAGCCTGTTGTGAGGAGCAGCTGATTCCCCCATTCCTGGCCAGATGGCTTCTGAACACAGATTTGCATTCATTTTCGCTTAATATCGTCCAAAATAGTGGGGCAGCTGCATTTGTTGTCAAAAAGGTTTAAAACTCCCTTTCTTTCTGGGGCAGGATCGTTACCTTATGTGATGGGCTTATGGAACTTTTTTTTTCTCCCCTCCTTAGTCAACAGTATCAGATTTAAAAGGATTTGTTTTAAAACCTTCTAATTTGGTAATCAGATTTAAATCGCCTTGGCGCGTGTAATCTGAATTAAAGATACTGTAAATGATTTTAAGCTTTCGTTAGCGGAGGGGAAGCACCAAGTTCGGCGTTGCTCATTTGGGGAAATATCTCGCAATAATAGCGGTGTTGGGCATCTTTTACCTTATTTTTAGGAGGGAGGATTTTGCGGGCTGGGGGGACCCGCTGCCCCGGCGCCCGCTCCAGGTCCCCAAATGTGTCCGTGCCACCAAATGCCACCGCGAGCTTGGCATTGTTTGGGAACTTTGGTATCTCTCTCGGCGCGATAAAAGTGTTTGGGTTTGTAATCTGCTCTACTGTACCTCAAAAGCTCCGGGCTGATTATGAATACAGGAATTTTCTTTTAATTTCTCATGAATAGTTTCCATACACTTTGATTTAAGGTTATTAACATTCTATAGACAGTGGCATCTTTAATATGTGGCGATCGCTTCTAAAGACTAATCTCATTACCCTCAAATAGTCATAAAATATGATTTTATTATACTTACGTATTTAATTAGACGACCAGCAATGTAATGGATTTTGAGATCGGGTAGAGCAACAGCTTTGATAATTCACTTATCTTTGGCAATAGTCATTAACCCCCAACACCAGCAAAATAGATTGCTTTCTAACACATCCTTTTTCCCCCCCTCTTTTCCCTCACCCCTTGGAGAAAGGGGATCCTGATAACACAAATCGGACTTTCGATTTTCACCGATTCATTCAGATATGAACGCCGATTTTCCCCGAGTTCGGGAAATACTAACGCGGGGACGTGGGAAATTCACAAAAATAAACACCAAAAAATTTAAAAAGAGGTTAAAAAAAAATTGTACAAGGAAGTCACAGCCCACACTGGGCGGAAAAAGATCATCACTTGAGGACACGATGTGTAGATATAACATGTAAATATATAAAAAATATCCATATGTATAAAATATCAATATATATGAGAATATCAACATATAGAAGAATATAATATGTAAGAATATAATATATAAGAATATAAGAGATAAGAATATAATATATGAGAATATAATATATAAGAATGTAATATATAAGAATATAATATATAGTAATATAATATATGAGAATATAATATATGAGAATACCAATATATGAGAATATCAATATATAGAAATACCGATATATATCAATATATAAATATATATCAATATACGCATATATATCAATATATAAAAATGTATACAAATAGATTAAAAAAATATATAAATATATATTTCTACGGCGATACACAAACACAGACGGACAAGGCGGACCCAGAGCCGGGGCTGGCTTTGCGTGTGCACACCAGGTCTCGCACACAGGTATCCCCGGCCGTGTCCGCCCCGCATTTGCAGCGCGCCGGCCCCGCGCCCTTTGTCCGGCCCGAGCCCCGCTGACCCCTCGGCCCGGGCCAGCCCGCGCCCCCTCCGGGCCGAGCCCGGCCGTGCCCCGCTGTCGCCGTCGCTGTCGCCGTCGCTGTCGCGGGTTTGGGGGGGCGCGAGGGGCGGGCGCGCGGCCGGAGCCCGCTCCCCATATATGGGCACGGCCACGCCCCCGCGGCGGCGTCACGGGTGACGCCACGTCTCCCGCGGCGGCGGGGGCCCGGCTCCCGGGGAAGGGGCGCGCTCCTCGGGGAGGGAGGGCCGGGCTCTGCGCGCCGCCGTCCATTCCGCGAGCCGCCACGGGCCCGCGCCCCGTTCTCCCGTGTGCCCGGCAACACCTCCGCGGTAATCAGGATTTTTTTTTTTTTTTCCTTCCCCCCGTTTATTTGTCTTTTTGGAGCAGGAGAGCCTTGCCAGAAAGTGGTCGATTCAGCAGTGTCCTGAAGCTTTTTTTTTTTTGCCGAGCCGGTTTTTACTAGGATGACACCACGTTGAGCGCGTCTGCAAACAACAACAACAAAAATATTTATTCTTTTTTCCCCCCCTCCCCCCCTAAAAAAAAAGCCACCTCGCAGTGTCGCCGGCTGCAGTTATACTTTTTCCTTCTTTTTTTTTTTTTTTTCTTTCTTTTTTTTTAAACCACCAAACTGGAACGCCATCCAACTCGCCGCACAGAAGTACTCAGTAAATTGTTTATGTCGTGCCAATACAGGACAGATTGAAGAAGGAAGCAAGACTTGAACTGAGCTTTTCTCCTACTGATCACAGGGAGTAAAGTCATCTCTTATATTCCAGTCGCCAAGGAGAGAGAGAGAGAAAATCAAGCAACAACCAACCCACCCCGTATCTGACATTTCCCTCAATTTTAACCCCTTTTGGTTAGGAGCTGGTTTTGCCCAAATTTGTTTTAATGTTTGGGATTCAGGAAAATATACCAAGAGGTGGGACGACCATGAAAGAAGAACCGCTGGGCAGTGGGATGAACCCCGTCCGCTCATGGATGCATACTGCTGGGGTAGTGGATGCTAACACGGCCGCCCAAAGGTACGTCTGCCAAATCCTCTCCCGGCGGTTTTCTCCTCCTGTATTTCTCATCCCGGCCGTAAATCCCCCCCTTAACTCCCCCCCCCGCCCGCCCCGTATCAGTTACAGCCTCCCCGCTCCGCGCCGCTCCGCGCTCCCCGCATCCCCCCGCATCCCCCCGCGGCCGCGGAGCCTGCGCGCCCCTTCCCGCCGCTCTCACCCACGCCTTGTCTTGTTTTCTCCCGCAGCGGCGTGGGGCTGGCTCGGGCACATTTCGAGAAACAGCCGCCTTCCAATCTCAGAAAATCCAATTTTTTCCACTTCGTCTTAGCTCTGTACGACAGGCAGGGACAGCCGGTGGAGATTGAGAGAACAGCTTTTGTGGACTTTGTGGAGAAAGAGAAAGTAAGTCTGCCAGTTCTCTTAATTTTTTTTTCATAATTTTTTAAGCGTAATTGAGTGGAGCAGAGCTCATTCCCAGCACGGCAGCTCTCCCGGCACTCCAGCGGCGCCCACGCCACGTGCGGCTCCCCCCGGTCTCACGGCCGCTCCGAATAGACCCCGGGGTTAGAAACTTAGCCCGACTTATTTTAAACACCGGGAAAACGGCAAAACATGACATATTTGCACCGAGCTAATGACATCATCAGCGCTCCACACCAGGAGAAAAAAAAAGGTGACCGTGGGCTGAATTTCTGCAAACTGTTAATTCGGAGCCGCTTCAGGGACAAGAAAATGGGCAGCAGGAGGAGGGCGATATTTTTCATGCTAAATGTAATTATTTATCGTTGCTTGCAGGAGCCAAACAATGAAAAAACTAACAATGGGATTCATTATAAACTTCAGTTATTGTATAGCAATGGTAAGTTGTCGTTCTCTCATTTTTGAGCGTCCGTGTGCCGCTGAAAAGTCTGGTTTTCCTTCCGAGGCCTTTTTTTCGGGGGGTGCAGGGGGATAAAGGGTATAAAGATTTCGAGATTAAAATTACACGCGTGTAAACACGGCTCTTTCCTTGGCATATAAGGAAAACAAAACATAAAGGATCGATAAGTCAATGGTACTTCACATGATTAACCGGTTGGGCTTGAAGTGGAAAGTAAAAAAGGGGATCGATGGCTGCTCGGGCACAGCGGCACTTTTAAGGGACTTTTTTTTTTCAGTTTTGGGAATTGATGGTAATTATTGGGATGGGGCGAGCGGGCAGAGCAGGAGCCCCGGCCCGGCGGAGCCGCTTCTCGGGCGCGGAAAAGCCGCGGGGGGACGCGCAGCGCCAGCGCCCCGGGTCCCGCGTGTTCCCCGGGGCCGTGGGGCCGCAGCCGGGGGGGGCTGGCTCGGCCACGGCCCCCCGAGCGCCCGGCTCAAACAACTCCAGCATCCGCTGATTCCTGGCTAATTTTTATCATTATTAATTTTTTTTTGGGAATTTTGAATTTTCTCCTGAAGCCGGAGCGGGGCCGATCCCTGCCCGCTGCGGTTAATTGCCTGACCTCATCCTTTCCTTGTGGGACTGGGGGGGCTCGCTCCCGAAATCCTGATCGGAATTTGTCTGTGCTTTCCCTCCGCAGGAGTTAGGACAGAGCAGGACCTGTACGTTCGGCTAATAGACTCCATGACCAAACAGGTGAGAAAGTTTACGCTTTTCTTACCACGCGGGTTCCCAAGTTTGCATTTTGCCTCGCGTGGAAAGGTGGGGGGCGAGCAAAGCGGCGGAGCGCGCCTACTTTTAATTTACCTGAGCGGGTAAATCAGGTAGCTGCTGACTGAGACCCCGATTACCGGAGGATATTTGGGAAAGCGAAAAAAGTGTGTTGTTGCTCTTCGAGGCAGCGTTGAGATCATTCAGTGGTGTGTGTGGCATCGAGGACCACGTCATGGGAACAGATGTTTGATATAATTAATTTAGCGAGGGAGAAAGGAAAGGGGAAAAAAAAATCCCACCGAGTTACCCAGATTTATTTTTAAACGCACTTTTTCCCCTCTGTAACTTTTTTTTTTTTTTTTGAGGTGATATTTTTTCTCTGTGAGCAAAGGGCAGCCCCTTCCCCACACTCTGCAAACTGGCCGGGATTAGTCCTTTTTCTTTTATAACGCGACCATCCAGTAACGCGAGACGTTTATTTGGATTTAAAAGTTAAATGTGCTGAGGTGAAAAGTCATCTTGTTCTCCTCTAGTCCATATTCACCTCTCAGCCCCCCATCTCCATAATTCAAACTCCATGCTCCAGGGGTCACCCAAACCCGTCCATTTTCCTGAGATCAGCTTCTGTTTCTTCCTCAAACCTCTGTCATACCTTGTAAATAACATAATTACAAGCAGTTCCTTATTAAATTATTTAACCTGTCTTGGTCAACTTTTCCGATGATAACTACGTGTTATCAGCGTTGCACCACAGCAATTACAGACACAGAGCTTGGGATTTAATCAACTTTATTTCTTTTTTCATTATTTTTAATTTTTTTTTCTGGAGAAAATTTCACGACTTTTTTTTTTTTTTAATTGATATTTATTAAATATCTTTTGGAGGAATAGGGAGGAAGGTGAGAATAGCGAATAATTTCCAGTGTTCTGGAAATCAGATCCCAGCGATGGAAATTAAAACCATTCCCCCAGTCTGCCGGGCTGTAACACCGCTGCCTGCTCTGCGCTGCCGGCCGAGGCCAGCCTGCCCACATCCATTATTTTTGGGAACTTCGCAGCCCCCGAGGCGCGGCCAGGAGAGTCCCCCGGGCCAGGGTGGGCCCCGCGCAAGCTGCGCCCCCGGCCGCGCTCCCACCCCGCAGAAACTTTCTACTTCTGCTGCCTAAAGCCGGGCCGGTGCAAAAGCCTCCAGGAGCGAAATAGTGGGATTTCCTCCCGGAGAAAAGCAGAGCTGACAGGCCAAGTACAATTACTCTGACAAAGACGGAGGCGTCGTACCCTTCAATAATTATTTCGCTGGGTTACAGAGCAGCCTTTTAAACTCCGGAGCGCTCTCGAGTTGACAATGCGGGTTTATTTCCTTTGTATACAGCGGCTAAATGTTTTCGGAAATCGCTGTAGTGGTGTAATTAAGAGGCTGACATAGGCAGCTATAAGTTTCGTTAGCGCCGAATAAGGGAGCAGAGAGGATGCACTGGAGGTGCACTTTTATTGTCCATTTCGGCTCTTACCTTTGCAGCAGAAAAAGGGCTGAAAAGAAAGGCTTTTAATCTCTCCTCGCTGACGGGAGAGGGAAAAAAAATAGCCCAGTAACTGATCAAAGAGTCAATGGCGCTGAACCGACAGTTTATGGATTTCTGTTTGTGCTACAAAATAAAAAATAAATCACTTATAAATACGTGGTTTCATCAGAGGAAAAGTAACAATCACCAGAAGTTATATGGCACGCTGCGACAACAAACACTCGCGGCCACAGCCGCCTTGTTATGTCTGCGCTGTCATCTATGACCCCCTCTGTTTGCAAAACAATACCTGGAGGTGGGGACCCCCCCGGCCCCTCCGCGGGGCTGCCGGAGCTGCCGGAGCGCAGCGAGCCCCGGGGGGCGCCGGGCGGGGGCTCGGGCGGACCCCAGCCCCGATTCACTGCGCGGGGCCGGCTGTGCGCCCCGGCGGGGCAGGCAGGGAGGCAGGAGGGGAGCAGGGAGGCAGGAGGGAGAGGAGGGAGGCAGGAGGAGAGGAGGGAGGCAGGAGGAGAGGAGGGAAGCAGGCAGAGAGGCTGCTCGCAGCCCGGCTCTCCCCAGCCCGGCGGGCGCCGGGAGCGCAGGGCCGATCCCGCACCTCGAGCTCCGCACCATCTGTTAGAGCCCATGCTCAAAGCCCACTCAGCCGTGAGCCCAGACACTGCCTTTTACCAGAGAAAAATCATTGTTAGCAGTTTCAAAATAAACACCAGATTGCCCATTAGCACTTTCTTCCCAAATATCATCCGGTAATAACCATATTGCTGTGCGCGCTCCTGGGATTCCTCAGGGCGTTCAGGCACTTCTGGGTTGATCGGGAAATGCTCCTGGAAGCGCTCGGCGAGCCAGGGGCAGCGGGGATGGCCGGGGCCGGGAGCGCCGCTCGCCGCCGCTGCTGCCGCTGCTCGGCCGGGGCAGCGCCTCGGGAGCAGCTTCGCTTT
>CM067569.1:1469624-1474624 GCA_034336665.1 Luscinia megarhynchos
TACGTGGCCTGGATGTTTCTCACGGAGCATGGCTGAGCAGGGAGCCCTTTATTACTGCCCACACTGAAGGATCTGCTGGCACTTCAGGGCTGCTCCTCCAGCACAGTACCTCACGTGTTAAAGAACAAACCCACCGTAAATTGCAGCGCAGTCAGTAAAAAGATGCCACAGAAAAAGTGTCCCTGGGAAATTAGATTGACCCAAAGAAAAGCAAATAAAAGAAAGGAAAAGGCCCGTATTTTCTTTGCGGTGTTGCTGAAAAGGATGGGAGTATCATTTTCATAGTGGAATAATGTTTTCTGGGAAAACACAAAAGCAGATGTTCCTCATTAGGAACACCCATTGTCTACATATCACAACTATGAACAGATAAATCTCTCCTATTTCACCCATACATTCCAAGGGCTGTAAATGATTACAGGATGCCGCTGTAACTGCTAAACCAAAACCACACTCTGGGCTAGAACCATTCCTCCGTGCCACCAGCAGATATTTCACTGGGGAGGGATGGAAATTCCTGCCCAGAGCCAGAGCCTTGACTTCCCTGTGCCTTGCTGGGCTGTCCCCGGGGCAGGGGGTGGCTCTGGGTGCCGGTGGCTCTGGGCAGAGCGTTTCCAGATGGCACCAGCACAGCCCTACTGCTCGCTGCCCCCTCCCCAGTAAACCTGGCATTATTCTCTAGACTTCAGGAGACTTATCATTCCAAGTGTGTCCTACTTTCCTGTATGGGAGCCAGACATCTGCTTATCCCATTTCTTTCGTAGGGAGTTTGGAATAGCTGTAGTTTGGGGGAATAAGAAGTTTTGTCATATTTAACAGCTGTTACAAAATTTCAGTCCCGTAGGCTCTTAAAATACCTTTTGCCTGACCTCAGATTTGGGAGATTATTGACATCGCTGGTAGCCACCCCCCTTAACCTTTTCCCTGGCTGTAATTTCAGATTATGTTCCCTAAACCACTTGGCTGTTCGCACTGGCTTTTATTTATTAGTATTAAATTTATTTATTTATTTATTTATTTATTTATTTATTTATTTATTTGTCTATTTATTTATTTATTTTCTGCTGCCGGCTCGCCCGTGCAGCGCTCTAATTCCCCCCTACTCCAAGTTTACACCTTCGGCGGGGCTGTGGCGGCGGCTGGAGGGCGAGGGTGGGTTTTTTTTTTTTTTTTTTTTCGTCAGCAGCGTTTCCTTTCACTTCCCGTCACAAAGGTGAGAGCCGCTGACCTTTGCTGGCAGTCCCGGCCGCTGAATTATTCATGTGATTGACTTTTTGTCAGTGCACACAGTTGTGCTCTGGGACATTTTATTCATTTACCTCATTTAAAGCGCCTTTCTGCACCTGTTCAAGTATTAATATCATGTAATTTGGGCCTAATGCCGATTTTGCTGAACACTCATTATATTTTTTATTAGCTATATTTCCAAACGATTATGTATGATTATTACCAAGCCTTACAAACAGCAATGGGTTATTCCCTAGACCTTTACATCTTCTTGTCAGGTTGTTTTCAGAAGCAAGGAGGATAAACATTTGACCAGTCCCAATGTTTTTATTCCTACTCCATATCCAACCAGAGAACTTAAAGCTTTTTCCCTTATGGCTTTGCGAAAGCATGATTAAATCCAACTCTGCAGAAGCTGTACAAATGCCAGCATTTATAAGGTCAACGCTTTTGTTAAAAATGCTATGTAAATGAGGATCTGCAAAAAGGGACATTAAATAAAATTAAATTCATTGTCTTCTTTAATGTCATTTACATTTTGGCTAAGCCCTGGCCTGTCAAGGAGGATTTTTAAAATAATTTTAATTACACATCATTTAGGGATCCAAGGTTTTCTATTCAGTAGCATTTGGATAACCTGCAAAATGGTGACTGTTTATTAACTTCTTAAATGACAACTTGTCATTTCATCTGCATAATGCAATGAAAACAGAGCAGTTTGGTGTCTTTTTTTTTTTTTTTTAATTCTTATTTTTCTTTAAGATGTGCACCAAACTGCTGGAAGAACAGACCTTAAAATAGCTCAGCTGCTCTTTTGCTTTCAGCATCCTATTGGCACTACCAAGTTGAGAGTATATTAAAAAATTACGACTTTCCTGGGTAACCAGTTCTGGAAAAAATTGCCATCAGGAACCCGACATTGATTTTTCTTCCTCCTTAAGAAGGTGGTTTATTGTAGATTAATGGGTTTAGCTGCGAGGGATCTGTTTGCAGACAGGGTAGCTGGATTGGGGTTTGAGGCGTGCAGGTACCAACACCTCTCACCTGTTCAAACGAGGACACGGCACACGCCGGGGCTTTGAGTACGCATAAAAACGGAGCAGAAAAAGGCAAATCAAAGTCATCTCTGTAACTCAGCCCCTCCGAGCTCCCCCACACCCCAGAACCAGGACTTTGGACGCGCTTCCTTCTCCCTTCTGCTTTCTTTCCCTCGGGTCATCTGAGTCACGGCATTTACATCCCTGCTCCAAACCCGCAGCCCAGGAAATTGTGGGAATACCTGGGATGCGCTGGGGGACGGCTCCCAGAGCATTGTTCCCCAGGAAATCCCAAACGAGCTGGGCGAGACTCCTGCACCGCTTCCCCTTCCCATCTAATTCTTGATTATTTGAAGCCCAAAGCATTGCACGGCTCTAGGAGGAGGGAATAATAAAATCCCGTGCGTTTGTGAGAGAGGAAAAGGGGGGGAAGGGATTTAAGCAAAGCTGTCAAAAACTATACTCCAGGAGGGACCCTGATACAAACCATCCCGGGCTTCTGCTGCAGCCTTATCAGGTGAAAAGCAAAGATACTGCCAGAGCCTGTAATTTTGTTAGGATGCCTTTGATGAATTGGATTAGGTTATGGAAAAATCTTTCAAACTCAGAGTTCTGGTACGTGAGCTTCCAGGAAGTAAATAATTACTCTCAGACAGCAGATAATTAAAAAAAACAACCTGTGAAACACAAAGTGGTAGAAATGGGTTTAATAAGACTCCGTTGCTAACGCAGAGAGATTTCGGGGGGCCGGGGGTGGGAGCAGCCCCGGTGTTGGGTTACTCGCAGGGCTGAGCAGGGAGCGCTTTGCCGGGCTGGAGGAGGTGGAAATTCCAGGCTGGGAGGATGGAAATTGTCACAAGGGGATGCCAGGGGGTGATTGACATGCGGGGCGAGGGGAAGGGGACGCGGGAGCTCAACCTGCGCTTGGCAGCCCCGGCGGAGCTCAGGAAAATGAGAGCCATTCACGCGGGTCCCGCTGCCAGCCGAGCTTGTTTATCTTAACAGCAAATCTCGCAAAAACGGTTGTGGTCAAACCTGTACAGCACAACCTTGTACTGGCATTATTAATGCCCTGTTAAAATAAAGATGTAACTGAGCAACAAAAAAAAAGCTGGAGCTGGGGAATTTTACAGGCTGAGGGGCACTGTGGGCTTTACGAGATGTGAGTTTGCTGTTAACTGTTTTGGTTCTTTAATGTTTTAAGTCGAGGAAAACTTGCTGGTTCCTCGGTGGATCAGCTCAGCTCTGACAGAACATAGCTAGCTCCATTCTAGGCTTTATTTTGCTATTGAACAAACTCCCCTTATTTCTGCAAGATGGAAAATATCCAGAGTGTAAACAGCATTTGTTCGAGGGGAAAGGGAAGGTGTTTGTTCCACAGGGTTCGGGGATTTCCAGGTGGTGGGGCTGGAGGCAAATTTAAAAAAATAAAAACCTAATAAATAATAACAACAACAACAACAATAATAATGATTAAAAAATCCTGCCACACTTTGAGCAAAATCAAAGTTTCCCAGCCAGCAGAACGCCAGGGAGCCCGGGTGGCGTGGCGCCCGTGCCAGGGCGCGGGGAGCGAGCGGCAGCGGCGGCGAGGACAGCGCCCTGCTCTCCCAATAATTCACTAGGAAATGAGTTTAACATGTGTGGAAAGGAAGGGGCTTACATTTGTGTTGTTGTAAGACATGTAGCATAGGCCCAGCGAGCGGAAGGAGTCGGCTCCAGCTTGTCTCTCGTGAAAGACGAAACACGGTTACACATCTGGTGAGAAAGAGCAGTTCATTTGCCCAGACAGCTCGCTCTGCAGCCGCTGAAAGGAGCTATTTTGACAGAAACAAAGCCATGGGGGCTGGGGCAAGCGATTAGCGGGATCCTGCTCGCTCAAAACTCCTTGGCCTTAATGATAAAGAAATAGAAAAGGAAATAAAGAAACCTGGCCTAAGCCTCCAGCAGTGTTTAAGGAGGCTTTGGGAAAGTAGCAATACAAACAAGGGCTTCCATGTCAAATTCCCGCTGCACTTGGTAAAAGTTTCTAAGGAAAAAAAAAAGGCTGGAAGAATAGCAGGACAAAAATTAACCTGGACGCTGAAGGAGTTATTAAAAAGCAAAGGTCCAGCCTCACTTCTGGGATAAGCTCATTTTCCTGAGACATGTGCAGGAGAAGAAGTTAATTTGACAGCATGGAGGGTGTGGTGCTCTCATTTCAAAGGTGAATTCACCACTGAAAACCTTCACCACACACTTGGTTTGCTCCCTGGCCCCGTGGATGCACAGAACCTTCAGTTTTGTTATAAAGCAAACAACAAGCCCTATCAAAAACCCCAATCTGGACAAAAAAAAAATCCCAATCCTCTCGTTGAAGTGAGGTTATTAATGCACAAAGGAGAGATGTGAGTGCCCTTTCTTTTGAATAACAACCAATAAAATTGAATTGGTCTTGGTATTGTGTGGATTGTCAGGAATGCTCTTTACCAATCCAGATTTGATTAGGATTTCCTCTTTATGTTTGTGCAGTTCTTCTGTGCTTCACGAGATGCTGGTGGGCAGCGAGCTGCCTGTGCTAATCCAAACAGGCTTATTAAGCCATGCAGGGATCCATCAGGGCTCTGCAGCGGGGTCTGGACTGCTGGAAACAAACACTTCAGGAGCTGGAGGTACAAAGAGATTTAGGGAGCGATCCCAGAGCTCTGCTCCAGCCTCCCACTGCTTCCCAGGGTGGTCACAGCTGGATGTGTGCTG
>CM067569.1:1479624-1499624 GCA_034336665.1 Luscinia megarhynchos
AAAAATTTAGGCAAACACAGAAAAATCCCGGCGGTTCCCGTGCATGAGCAGCTCAATCTCCATGGATAACGGAGTTATTGGCCATGTGGTTCTCCAGGCTGAGGAGGGACTAAGGCAGCTGAAAACCAAACCAAAGCCCAGGATGGGATGGAAATGTGTGGTTTACCGTGCTGGAGCATCAGCAGGGTTCCCAAACAAAGCCGCGGTCGCTGCAGTGGCTGCGGCAGAATCCGTGGGGCTCCAGGGAGATTTGAGGTTTCCGTGCCTTTGGCTCCTTGGGTGGGAGCTTTCCTTGGAGCTGCAGCTCTGAGTGCCTCATGTGACAGTCAGTGACAATCTGAGATGTGCCTGATGTCATTTTTTGTGCATAAGAGTCGTATTTACTTCTGGCAGCCCAGCTTGCCAGACCAGATTTCTACGACAAAAAAAAACAATTTCAGCGGTGAAGACAGTGGTAGTCCCACTGACCTTACAAATTTTTTAAAGCTGAGGATGCAGAAGCATGGCCATGATCTGGGCTCAGAAAGAGTTAAAGTAGCTTACATTTATCACTTTTTATCTCATTATCTGCTATTTTTGTGTGTGCAAGTTTTCTGCTCTCTGGGAAGTGATCTAAGCGTGACTTCCACCACTGCAGCTTGTGGAGCTCTAGAGGATGATTCAGCCAGCTGTGCTCATGTGGGTTTCCCTGCTGTCCTTCCTGTGCAGATCAGCTCCCTGGCACCCAAACCACAGGAAAAGTGAAATGAATTACCTCATGTACCATCTCTGAGACCTTTGGAGAGCCTCCTGCAGCTTTTCCAATACTCTACCTTCACACAGTCAGGGCTCCTGCATCACTGTGGAATTTCATCTTCTCCTCAGTCACTTCCAAGCATTGGTTATAGAATAATGGAATCATTTGTGTTGGAAGGGACCTTATATCCCATCCAGTCTCCAGCCTGGTGGGACCCAGAGCGTTTTCTGGGAGAAGGGAGCTGTACCTGTGCTGGGGTGTTGGAGGAAACCCCAGGGGATGCTCTGCTGGGCAGTGCTGGGCTGCTCTGCCCTGGCAGGGTGGCCAGGCTGGCTGTCCCCAGCTGATGGGACCTGTGGACACCCAGGCTGTGGGTTCCTACCTGTGCATGCCACCATCAGCCCTGCACCTGCTTGTCAGAGAATCATGGAATGCTTTGGTTTGGAACAGACCTTAAAACCCATCCTGTTCCAACCCTGTGTGTCTCCACAGACACACCCCTGGATGAGCAATAGTGGAGTTTTATTTGACATGAACACAACCCTTGGAGGCACCACTTGGGGTCTCCTCTGAGGCTGCTGGTCAAGCTCATTCTGGCCATGTCCAAAATCCTGCTCTGGGAGGAGCTGTGTGTTTAGGACAGCCTGGGGAGGTCCAGCAGAGCCCCAGGTGTGGTGTGTCCCACCAGCCCTGCCACCCCACAGGCTCTGCTCACCCTCCCTGCCCCTGGGACATGCACATCCCACGGGGAATGCTGGATTCCCTCCACACCAAACAGCCCCATAACCCCAAAACCCCTCCCAGTGCTCTAAGGAAGGGGAACTGTGGCTCCCTGAGCTGGATTAGGCCCAAAGTCAGTAAAACTAAAATTACAAACATAAAATAACTACTTACTGGCACAGCATGGATGTTTTCACACATTCCCCCTATTCCTCGAGCTTTTCTGAAGACAGTAATGTAACAGAATATCTTGAACATATGGCAGAATTAACAATTGATCAGCTGCTGAAGGTGACAGAAGATTTTATTCTGTGTGCTACATGTCTGTGTGGGTCATTCCATGTGCCTGGCTCCTGGAGTGAAGTGCAGCCCCTCAGGGGTTTTCCAACCTCATTTACACCAAGGGCTGTTTGTGCCCTACCAGCATCCCCATTCCTCCTTTAGGTGCCATTGAAACTCCAGGATAATTTAGATTTACAAACCACTGCAACTCCTCTTTGTGGTCTCTCTTTGCCTGTCGAGCCACGTTGCACCATTGGTTCAACCTTGGGGTTTTTATTGTGCTTTTCTGTGGTTTCAGGAGAGCTCCCAGTCAGCAAAAGTAGCTCTCCCTTAATTTGCCCTGTTGTGATAAACAGCCCTGCTGATTACCTATGATTCCTGTGGTATAATTTTCAGATTACTTGGCTCTCCTGGGTTCTGGTTGTGGAAAGATACTTCTGGCTTGGCATGACATCATCTGAGCTCTCAAATAATCCCAGCCTTAATTACCTGCAGGTATAAATTCGATGTGTTCCACTCTTTAAGATGTGGATTCCTCCAGGTGACAGTGTGGCACAGAAGTGTAGAGAACCCAGTTCTTTCTCAGAAAGATAAAGGAGGAGATAGAAAAATAGAGGAATAAATGCAAGAGCAAGTTCTGGTGTGTGTAGTGGCTGTAAGAGCAACCTTGGAGAAGTGATGCTTTTTCTAACTTCTTTCCTGCCAGAAACTGTCCCCTCCAGAAGAAAATGGTGTTTATTTATATATTTATGTATATATATGTATAACTGGAATAAATTGTCCCAGGAAGTAGTTAACCAAGTTGATGTGTTTGCCCAAAATAAAAGTGCTGTTTAATAAATAACAAAAGCAGCTGGACTGACATTTGCTGCATAACAAGTGTCACTTTTAACTTATGTTAAATGTTTTAGCAGAGTGTTTCCTGGCTTCATTTATTTCTGCTTAGTCAGAGGGGATTTAATCCTGAACAGTGTATTTAAATCACTTTTGCCATTCAACTGCTTCCAGATCAAAAACTACCCCTGTTTAAAAATAATGCACTGGATTGATGGAAATGTAATTGTTGGAGGCCTTGAAGAAATACACAAGTTGGCAACTCTTCCCCAAGCCCTTTGTTGTTTCAGAGTTTAGCAGTTAAGAACAACACAAATACATTTTGTTTGTAGTGGGTCACAGGTTCAAAGAGACTTTGAAAAAACGGGCTGGGGATAATTGGGTTATCAGATGCAGACACTGCAGGGAATTGAGCATTATCTGTCCCCAGTGTTGGGGCTACTGGGTCACTTCCTCCCCTGGCCAGCTCCCCTGGGCCAGCCTGACACAGCCCAGATGGCAGCAGCAGGTTTCACTGGTGGCCACCCCCACGTCCTGCACCCTCCAGCAGGTTGATTTTCTGAGCCACGGCCATGCCCACGGACACCTTGCCTGGTTTTCCAGCCCGGGGTTCTGGGAGCACTGGGCTCCACGGGAGGCTCCCCTCGCCCTGCGCTGCTGCTCCTCATTTCTGTCAGGCAGCATCTAACCAAGCTATTGACTTGCACTTTGACACTGCCACTGCTGCTGCCTTTGATTGCACTGTCAATCTCAAAAAAACTCTTCCAGGCCAGCAGCAAGACCTGTAATAGTTTAGCTTCGTTCTGCACAAGCTTTTCCTGCCCAGCACCTGCTGCTGTGCTGCAGGTCTGAGAGGACACTTCACATCTTATAGAGAGTGCACCAATGAATGGCAATTATTTCACTGTTTTTGAGATTAATGAATTGCAACTATTTCACTATTCTTTGAGATTCTAAGGGGTTTAAGCACAAGCAGATAACACATACTTACCTGAAAGTGCTCCCAGTAAATGGTGGCAGGACAAGACATTGTTTTGCACTGTAAGTTGGACTTATTTTGAAGATGTCACTTCCTGCTGTATGGCTGGAGCTCCTCGGTGTGAGAACACTCCCAGTTTGTGTTGTTTGAAGAAAAGAGCCCTGTGACTAGCAGATTTAGTCTCCAATTAATGCATTATCTGTGCCCTGTGTAAGGGGGAGGTGTTGTTCCTTGAGGAGTAGGTGCAAGAACCTTTCCCTGACATCCAACCTAGAGATAAAAATTCACCAGAGCACTGAATTTATCTGTGCCCTCAAAGTACGGCCAGGGACATGCCTGCAACTGAAGAAAATCATATTCCAGGGAAGTTTTGCTTCTCACATTAAAACATGGGGAAATCCTGCTGTTTGGGTCTTTCACTGTTTGTTTGAAGCAGTACTTTGAATACGTGTTTGGGATGGTGTTCAAACAGATGAAAACAGCATTTTAAATCAATTAATCTTCGGTATTTCAGCTCAATACTGAGAATTTATTGGCATCTCCTTGCTTCCTCTCCATGCTGGGTGTTTAATGTGAGCTTGCTTGTTTTGCCTACTCGGTAAATTAGCATTATCCCCCCTATATCTGCTTGTTTCTGAAGAATTATTATACAAAGCCTCATTTTAAGGAGGTCAGACCCCTGCATGATGATTTGTTGTTCATGAATCTACTTTGTGCCAGTTTGTGTGTGCGTGTGCAATCAGAAGTGACTTGGAGTGAGTGAGATAATAATCATCTGCTGCTGATATGAAGACTTCCTCTATTCCACTACCATGAATCAGGCTGATTCCAAGTGAATGAGATTTTAATCACCTGTCACCGCCGCCAGCACTTTCTCTATATTTATGATAATTTTTTTTTGTCTTTTTATTGAAATCAGTGTTGACTGAATCGAGTAATCCTGATTAGCAATCTCACTGTATGCAGTCAAGAGTGAAATGCATCAGAGCATTATTGGTACACTGAACATGCTGAAATTGGAAAAAAAAAAAGGGCAGCTAAGTGTGCAGGGGTGTTGGCTTGGCTGGAGGTGAGGGCTGGAAGGTGTGAGATCTTTCTAATTGCTCCCCAGGCTGGGAGGGTTTTTGAGTTGGGGCTGAGGAAATTGTACTCAAAACCCCTAAAAGCTCTGCTTTCAGTGACACCTCTTGAAGCTCAGCTGCAGGAGGAGTGAAGTCATCAGGGTGGCATGCATGGAAATTTGGGCCATTTAGGGCAGCCTTCCCAGGAGGAAGGGGTTTTATTTTTCTAAGTTTTGTATATTAAAAAAATAAATAAATAAATTTAAACAAGGGGAACAATATAACATTCAAAACCTGGGATTTGTCCCACAGTTTTGCTGAGTGAGTGACAATTATTTAGGCTTACAGAAGGTGAGGGTTAATTCAGCTTGAGTTATTTAGGGTTATCTTTATTTTTAGGATTATTTCTCTTTCTACAAGTTAGTATTTTTTACATAGCACGATTTTGTTACCACGTGGTGTAGGAACCTTCAGGTCTTTAATGGTGTGTGACATGTGAAAAACAAATGCTGTGAAAGCCCTTTTTATTCTTAAAAAGAGTTTGACTGATGGCTCCTTAAGTGGCACTGTCAGATCTGCAGCAGCTCCTGTGTCCCCACCCTGCTGGGATGGGCAGGAGGGACCCTGAGCCAAGCCAGCAGGGTGGGGGGCTGTGGAACCCCAGAAAGGGCCTTGCAGACCCCAGAAGGGGCTGTGGAACCCCAGAAAGGGCCTTGCAGACCCCAGAAGGGGCTGTGGAACCCCAGAAAGGGCCTTGCAGACCCCAGAAAGGGCTGTGGAACCCCAGGAAGGGCCTTGCAGACCCCAGAAAGGGCTGTGGAACCAGTGTGAAGGGCCGTGGAACCCCAGAAAGGGAGCCGTGGAACCTCCTAGAAAGGGCCGTGGGAACCCCAGGAAAGGGCCTGAATTAGAAGGGCTGTGGAACCCCAGAGGGCAGAAGCCTGGGGCTTTAAGAAGGGCCGTGGAACCCCAGAAATGGCCTGGAACCCCAGCGGAAGGGCTCTGGAACAGAAGCTGTGGAACCCCAAGAAGGGCCTTGCAGACCCCAGAAGGGGCTGTGGAACCCCAGAAATGGCTGTGGAACCCCAGAAAGGGCCTTGCAGACCCCAGAAATGGCTGTGGAACCCCAGAAAGGGCCGGGGAACCCCAGAAATGGCTGTGGAACCCCAGAAAGGGCCTTGCAGACCCCAGAAAGGGCTGTGGAACCCCAGAAAGGGCTGTGGAACCCCAGAAAGGGCTGTGGAACCCCCGTGTGGGGCTCTCTGGAGGAAAGCACGGATGGAAATACCCTGCTGGCTGTAATTCTGCTCTGACTGTGCTGCAATTAGAAATCTCAATATTCAATCCAGCCCTCAAATCACATTGTGCTGCATTACAGAGTCATATCCAGCCTAAGAAATTACATTTCCAATGGTATGATAAGTGCAGGGGTTTTGGACAGGGAAATAGTTCTCCCTAATGTCTGCCCAGGCCTCTTCCCTCAGCAGGGCTGGAGCCCTGGGTTCTCTGTTTATTTATTCCTTACACTGGTTTTTCTGCTTCCTGCTGTTTCTTCCCTTCCTTTTGTCCAACTGTGTTCTCTCTTTTCTTCTCCTCATTTCTTATTTTTAGTGCACTTTTAAAAAAGCTCTTACAAAGCACCTGCCAGCCCCCAGTGTGACCCCCTCTGACCTTGGCTCTGTCCAGACTCCCTCATTCTCCAGTTCCTCTTCTGCCCAGAATTCCTCTGATTCAGTATTTTCCCATCCATTCCCTTCCCCAGCTCTGGATTTTGTTATCTTTATTCCACTGCTAACACTGTAGCAGTTTTTTCACTTTCTATCACCTTGGTCACCTGATATTTTTTCATTCTCACCTGGTCAGCCTTAGGCTTCTCCTAAGGATTTTTCTTTTCCTTAGGCCTTGGATTTCCACCTTTTGTGCTGTGCTGCCTCTTGTCCTTTCCTTCCTTGCTGTTCACCCGGTTTTGCCTGGGTTTGGTCCCTTTTTTCCTTTCTGTGTGAGTCCTTCTCCACCCAAAGACCCCCAGCTCTCAGCCTGTCAGGTGTCCCAGCTCTGTCACTGTCCCCTGCCTGGTTTTCCTCAGCCTCGGGCTCTCTCTGGAATCCCTCTTGCTGAAGGTTTGCTCTGAAGTGAACTGAATGTGAGCAAAACCCAACATCAGCTTCAAAAGTTTGGGGTGAGGCCACTGGGGCCACCCCTGGGCTCTGTCACTCTGTCACCAAGAATGCATCATTTTCATGTCACAGGCAAATTCTTCTGCCTTAACCCCAAATATTTATTATTCCTGCAGTAAAGGGAGGAATTCTTTCCCTGGCTGTCAGGCTTGCAGCACCCTCCCCTCTCCACCCTTCTCCCCATTTTCTCTCCTGCTCAAAGGCAGCAGGAGCTCAGCTCCCCTCCTGCTCTGGCCACAGGAGCTCTGCCTGTCCCTGCTGGTCCCAGCTGTCCTCACAGCCTCTGCACCTTGCTCACCACCCTGATCCCTACAAAGGCTTTGCCTTGCCTTCCTCCCTGCCTGTCAGCTGGTACAGCACGGTGCAGATCAAGGGAAACCTGCCAAGGCACAGGAGGGGCCTCCTCATCATTGCCAGGGTGTGAAAAGGAGCCATTTGATCTGGGAGCAGAGGCTGGGGATGCCCACCCTGGATGTGGCTCTGGGAAAACAGGAACTGGGAGGGTTGGTGTTACATGGACCTGCAGGAAGGGAGGGGAACCAGAATCCCAGACTGGTTTGGGCTGGAGGGAATCCCAAATCCCCCCAGTGTCCCCACTCTGCCATGGCAGGGACACCTCCCACTGTCCCAGTGTCCAGCCTGGCCTTGGGCACTGCCAGGGATCCAGGGGCCAGCCACAGCACATCTGGACAACGTTCCCAAAAATCCCAAACACCTGGAGCCCTGCTGTGCTTTCTCCCTGCTCTCTCCTCTCTGTTTTTCCTCCTTCTCCTCTTCCACCTCCATCAACAGCTGGTGCTGCTCATTAACTCTCCATCTTAATTATACTGTTTGACATTTTATGTCGGGGCCTGTCGTCACTGGAAGATCATTTTCAGAACTCAGACTGTAAAACCCTCATCCTGACCAACCTTCTGCTTTTCCCACAAATACATCACAGCTGATGGACACAGCTGCTGTCCCAGCTGCAAATGGATCCCAGCACTTCTATCAACCTTTTCCCACCAGCAGAGACCCCTGGAATGGTTTGGGTTGGGAGGCACCTTACAGGCCATGCTGGTCCCACCAGGGGCTGGGGCAGCTCTGTCCCTGTCACCAGCCTGGCACATCTGCCCTGTGCCCCCCGGGCTGTCTGGGGGCTCTGGGAGCTGCTCCCAGCCTGGCCAGTCCCTCCCAGGCCCTGCAGGGATTGCAGTGTGCAGATGTGGGTCAGTCTGCCAATGGCAGGTTTGTATTTGGGCTTGCTGGTCTCAAAGGCCTTTCCCAACCTAAATGACTCTGTGAGTCTGTGATTTTTCTGTGTATTTGCCTGTAATTTTCCTCATTTTCTCACTCTGCTGTAACACACTCACCTCACCATGAAGCCTCTGCTGCTTTGGCTTCCCTCAGATATTTCTTGCAGACCCCCCTCATTTGTCACTGAGCCAACCCAACACCTGCTTTGCTGTTTGCATCCATCAACCAGAATCAACTTTTCCACCTTTTGCTAGTTGTTCTACCATCACCACACTTCATTATTTCTAAACCAGCCATTGGCTGCACGTCCAATTTACTAAATAATGCATATGGCATTCATGTCCATGCTGGCCATGCACTACAATTACCTTTTAACAGCTCTTTATACCTACATATTTTACTAACTCCTACAAAAAGTACAACTTCCTCATTTTTAAGGGTTGGTGTGGCCCCACAGAAAATTTCAGGCACTAATGAGCACTGATAAACCCTACTTCAAACCCAAACCACAAAATTTGGCTGACAAAACATACATAGAAATTAAAGAATAAGTTACTTGGTTTCTAAAGGGTTCACAGCAGTGGCAGCTTTGCTTCCTGGGTTTTTTTGGGTTTGTGCTGCTGGTGGAGTGCTGGTGACTGGCCCTGCAGGCTGTAACTGGGGCAGATCCCCAGTGTCAAATCAGTTCTAGTTATTTCTGAATTGTCATTAATCTTTTTCCTTTCCTCATTTACTAATGGGCCTAGTTTCTCTCAGCTGCTTCTCTTTAGCATGCAAACAATGAGAGGCAAGGAACACCCTTAAGGTGGCAGAGACAAGCATTTAGAATTAAAGGTGCTGTGATTTGCTTTGCTTGGGCTCCCTGAGCACATCCATGAGGATGTTGGCTTGTGCTCCATAATCAGAAACAGGATTTTTTCCCCCCACACAGTCCCCACCTCATTCAGCTCTGTTCTGTGTTTTCCCCTCATTGTTCAGTGTGTGGTCCTCATGCTGTGGTTACTGAGTGTTATTCAAGTCTTGCCTCAAAAAATCTCCTCCCAGATTTCTGCCTGAGCCATCTCACAGAGCTGCTCACCCCTGAGGGCCTGCAGCAGTGTCCTTGTCACAGGAGTGCTCTGGGAGGGGAGATGGAGCCACTGAGACCAGGAGTTGTGCAGGAATTCCCTTTTAGGTGCTGCACAGGAGAACTCGAGGCTCTGACTTCCCAGGCTCTGTGTATGGACACTAAATCTACTGGAATCATGCACAGTGTGCATTATGTACATAAATGGGCTTCTTCTCTGCCCAAACCCCAGCTTTTGTTGACTTCAGCTGTGGCAAAATGCACAAATCCTGGTGTGGGGTAAAGGCAGGCCTGAGCTGAGCCCTGCAGAATTAACCATCCCCTCTGCAGTGCTGTGAGCAGGGCTGGCCAGAGGCACTGGCTGGGGGGCAGCAGGTGGCTGCAGACATTGCTGATTCCTGTGGTCTTTTGCTTTCCAGCTCCTCACTTTTCCTTTTCACAATTTTTAGCAATTATCAACAAGTTTTGAGTGGGATGATTACAAAGAATCCATGATTAGTCATTAATTTCATTTCTATGAGAAACAGGCTCCTGACTTGTCCTTTTCACAATTCTTAGCATTATCAACAAGTTTTGAGAAGATGATTACAAAGAATCTGTAATTAATCATTAAATTCATTTCTATGAAGAACAGGCTCATAAAAAAAATTTTAGTTCCATAATCACAAAATATACAAATGTGTAAAATAAATCAGTCAATGAAACTTTCTGCATCCTTAACAAACCCCTAGAAAAGATTCTCCTGTGCCCATGGGATACCCACAGCTTGGAAACATTTAAATGCACTGCAGAGGCATCCTCAAAGTTAGCTCCTAATAAAGAAAAGATCCCCAAATTCTACCAGGGTATTTCTTTGTTCATGGCAGGGGAGTGATAGGGCTGGGGAACCTCATATCCTGTCTGCTCTGGCTCCCAGGGAAACTCTCCCAGCTAATTAATGAGTTCCTCCCTCCTTTAGGGTATTTTGAAGGTGCTCTGACACCTGAGTGCTCAGGAAGAGCAGGAAAGGTGACACAAGGGGTGCCAGGCATCCTTCAAGGAAGGATCAATGCTGGAAAATAGTTCTTTTCACAAGGTTGGAAAAGAAGATGGAGAGAAATTTGGGATAAGAACAACAAAAAAAAGCAGAGGGGAGATGAGAAGCAGAAGGGAGAGACAGCAAAGTTCTAATGAATGAAAAGACCAAAAACTGCACAGAAAGGGAAAAAACTCCAACAAATGGTGAATTGGAGTGGTTCCCCCCAAATGTCCTGGGGCATCTCTTCTCCCCCCTGCTCAGTGCCCTGCTCCAAGGAGGTGACAGCAGTGTCACACAGTGCCAGCAGCCAGAGAGGAGAACCAAAACCAGCTGCAGAGGGTCTCAGGCACTGGGAGCTAACCAGGAAACCATGAATTCTAAAATAGACAGGGAAAAAAAATAAATGCAAGGAAGTTGCTGAAGTTATTAAAAGATAAGATTTATGGGCAAGCTCATTTCAGTTGGTTGGCTCTCCAATCAACTACTGCTGCTAATTGGATTAGTTGCCAAAATAAGCTAAGAATAGAACCTTCTCTTTCCTTATTGTTAAAGCTTTCCAGGGAAAAAGTCCTTGAGGACAAAAATTAAATCTTTATTTCTAGCAACATCAAATTGCCCTCTGTAAAAAGGAAGGGCTTTGACACTTGGCTGTGCCTCCTGTCCTGCAGAGCTCCTGCAATCCCCCCGTGCCAGCAGAGGGAACATTCCTGCTCCTCCCCAGATCAAGTGGCTTGTGGCAGATGCTGAGTGTTGTTCCTCTTGATTTTGTCACTCTTTCTTGTCCTTTCTCGAGGAATTTCCTTGCTGCATTTTCCACAGCTGACTTGGGGCTCTCTGGGAAAGTAAATACTTCTGACAGAATGGAACAAGCCTAGAGAAAGCCTTAGGTAATTTCAGAGTGCCCCTTAGCACGGAGAGCCCTCAGCATCCATCCCCCACCACGGGTAGTTTCCCCTGGAGCCAGCACAGCTCTTTCCAAAACAGCTTTCTGAGAGGAGAGTCTGGTGCTCTTTCCTTGCTGGATCAAACTGCAGGTACATAATAATCTGGAAATAAGTTATGTGTGTAAAACAGGATTTTGTGCTCTGTGTTGGATCCCTCTGCCCTGGAAAAAGAGCAGATCCACTGGGATTATTATCAATTCTTATTCTTAATTCAATTATTATGAATTCTGATATTTATTTTTGTATTTATTATTTTTGTATTAATACATTAATTGAACCTGTAGTAAGTATTCAGACACTACTCTGTTGTAGCCCGTGGGGTATGAAGTTTTATATAAGGAAATCAGTGCAGACCTTATTTTGCAACTGAAATAATCAGATTATGCCTCTCCTATGGAAACAGGCAGGGAAAGCTGGGGGGGCTCACCTGGGAAAGGCTCCAGGGAGAGCTGAGAGCCCCTGCCAGAGCCTCAAGGGGCTGCAGAGAGGGATGGGGACAAGGGATGGAGGGACAGGACACTGGGAATGGCTTCAAGCTGACAATGGGTGGATTTGGATGGGATTTTGGGCAGGAATTGTTCCCTGGGAGCTGGGATGGAATTCCCAGATGTGCTGTGGCTGCCCCTGGATCCCTGGCAGTGCCCAAGGCCAGGCTGGACACTGGGACAGTGGGAGGTGTCCCTGCCATGGGCAGGGTGGCACTGAGTGGGGTTTAAGGTCCTTTCCAACCCAAAACCATTCTGGGATTCTCTGCAGATCTGCTCTACAGCAATCATCACCTCCCATGTCTAAAGGCATGGCTAATTAATTGAGATCCTACATTCTGGTATCAACTTTTGATTTTGATTTAATGAAGAAAAACCCCTGTAACTCAGAGGTGGAGGTGTTCTGGTGTCCTTTACAAATCTTCACCACAGGTGAAGGGCAGAGGATGAGACTAAAGCCTGTCCTACCACCACAGCCTGGTGCTGTCTGTGGAGTGGATGGCTTGAAGGCTCTGATAATTTGTAGGAGTGTGAAATAAATTCACAGTCTTGCACTGAGGACAAAATGAATCCATTTGTGGTGGTGCAGAAGCCTCTTCCAGGACCAATGATTCCTGTGGTGTTGGTGCATGGGGGTAACACTGAGCACTAAGTGAAAAATGCCCACAGGTAGTGCATGCATTCCATGCATTTTCCATCTGCTTTTGTCAAAGGAAACCACATTTCCTAGAAACAGAGAGCAGGGAGCTCACTTCAAAGTGTAAACAAGCTGGAATAAACCACTTACCCAAAACACTCTCCTTTAAAGGAGACAGGCCGAGTTTTAATTCTATTTAATAAAAACCTTGGATTGGAGTGATTATTGTGGGCCTCTTTTGAAGGCTGGTGTGAAAAGCCCACCAAAATCTCCCGTGGAGCCCAGCAGTGCCCACCGGGGAGGGCACCAGCCTGAACCAGGGCAGAAGCTGAAGCTGCAAATTGCATCTCATGGCTGTCATCAAACCATTATCAGCTTCTCCTCTGCTGAGTCCTGGAGATGCCGAGAGCCACTGATCTGCCCCAGAAATCCTGCCCTGGATTAGGTGCCAGCATTCCCACCTGCTCCTCGCCCATCTGCTCCATCTCCTCAGCCCTTAAACCTGTTTGAGTGTCTGGGGGCTGAAACTTTCACCACTGAAACTTTTCATCCCCAGAACGTCAATTTTCTGGGTGATGGGAAATTTCACATCCAACCAAGCAAGGGAGGGAAATACCATAAAGATAATTTACTTGTGTTCATTGGAATAGAGGAATTTGGATTAATTTGATGTGTTTAGAGTGTGCTGTGTTGGAAGGGACCCATTGCACAGGACACCCCAACAACCCCACCCTGTGCCTGAGAGCCTTGTCCAAGCACAAATTTGAAGTTTTTGGGAAATCAGAGGCACTGCAATTCCCATAGAGAGGTCAGGGGCCTTCCTGGAAAATCTTGGGAGGTCTGATGGTGTCTGACAGACAGAACTGTTCCTCATGCCCAGCCCAAAATATCCAAGCCAAAGTTGTTGATTGTTTGCAGGTACAGACTAAAGAATTTGGATTAGTTGCCCAGCATGGATCTCCCCAGGTAAAATACTCAGCTTTTTGATATGTATTGGATATTAAAGGCTGCCTAAGGGGGGATCAAACCATCAAATATTCCAGTTGTGGGACCTGTGGGCTCTTGGTGAAGGAAATTCTTCTGCATCTGCTGAGATGACCCAAAAACCCCAAGTGAGACCCATTTGCAGCTGAACCTGATCCAGCTGTGTGGAACAGGACTTATTATTGGAAAAGTTTGGGGAGAAACCCGGAATGTCATGTAGTTCTACTAATATTAGCTTTAGCAACTCACAATTATAATGACTAATTGGAGCCATCACTCATTGCTATTGAGTTCCCAGGTGAAAACTATGGACCAGAACCTCCATTAGCATAAATTAGCATTGGAAAGTCAATTAAGTTACACTGATTTTACACTAGTTTTACTGTCTTTCATAAGGTGGAGAGGAAAAAAAAGCCCCATTTCTGACTTCAATTGCTCTTTTTTTCCCCTTTCCAAAGAGAATATTTTGGTCACATTTCTTCAGAAGTCTCCAAAGTCTTTCTGCCTTCACCTGGGATGGAGCCTGTGGCTTGGCTGGGCAGAGCAGGCTTGCTCAGCTATTTTCTTGTTCTCAAGGTGATTTGAGAGAGCTGGATTGCTGCTTTTCCTCAGAGTGAATAAGAGAGGGAGAAAAGGGGAGATAAGAAAGGAAAAGGTAAAAATATGCAATGAGAAGATATTCCTTGATTTAAGGAAAAAAAAATCATTATAATTTGCATTATATTTATAAATGAGTGTGTGAATAGCTGAATACAGAGCTTGAAAGCAGCAACATTTTTCAGTAGCATGAATCTTGGCAGGATGGAAATCTGGCAGAAAGGTAAAATTCTGCAGGTTGATGGTGGAAATTGCAAGCATGACTCAAAATGTTCTACCCTGGCTTGAAGTCATCAGAGATGAATGGAAGAGAGGGATGTGATAACCAGTGTTTTATCAAAGCTCTACTCCAGAACCACAGAACTGAGATGAACTACAGGACAGTGAAAACAAGAATTAGTGGCAGCCAAACAAACCCAAGAGAATTTCTGAGCCGTACATAGGCACTGGTTTGTGTTTTCTTCTTAAAGTTTAGCAAAGTGATAATTGCAGATGTGGAAGCACTCAGGGCCTGGGGTTTGGTGAAGGATTACCTTCCATCTGCAGAGCTGCAGCAGTGTCAGGCTGGCCCTGTGCCCCTCCAGGCCTGAACAAGGGGAGAACACCCAGCTCTGTCTTGGACATGGTGAGGAATTCCCCACAGCATCATTTCTCATCAGGAGAGGCACCAAGGATCTGCCCTGGGCCACCAGGAAATGCTCAGTACTCAGGCAGAAGACATGAGCTAATTTTTTTTTCCATCTGAACCTTCTTTAGTCTTTATAGTTCAGGTATTTCCAGGAATTCTGCATTTGGGTCAGGAGGTTTCAGGTGGAGGGAGGAGAGGTTGGCACTGGGGCACATTCTGTTCTTTGAGATGTTCCTGGGGAGGTCCTGCCCATCTCTGAGCGCCCCAGGGCCAAACACAGCTCCAGGATGTGCTCACCCACCCTTCCACTATCTCTCAGAATTCCTCAAAACTTCTCACTTTCATTAGAAAATATTTTTGGACAGATTTCTTGCCTCCATCAGTGTGAACCAAGCAACAGCTGACTGCAGTGAAATATTCTGGATTAAAATATTTTCCTCCTGGCTGTCTCAGCAAACATTTTCCTTGATGTTGATGCTCCTCCTGTGGAGCATCCTTGTCCTCCAGGTATCCCCTGATCCATGGGTGTCCCTTGGGGACAAATCTTTCCACCCAGATCTCTGTATTTGCTCCCTCTTGTGCTGTCTCAGACCAGATACTACTTTGATTGCTGCTGTCAGGAGTTTTGGAGGCACAGTGGGGTCTGTAAATATGGTGGCATCACACATCTCCCATAACCAAGGAATTGCCATTTATTGAGCTGTTCATAGAATCCCAGAATCCCAGCACGGTTTGGGTTGGAAGAAACTTTAAAATTCATCCAGCTCCATCCAGCAGGGACACCTTGGATCATCCCAGATTGCTCCAAGCCCTGTCCAACCTGGCCTATGAGAGAAATATCTTTGCTAAGACAATTTTTCCAGTGCACTTCAGCCAGAACTATTTTATCATGGAGAAGATGGTTTTTATGGGCAAAGCCATCAATAACAGACTCAAAACTTGTTTTTCTGGCTAAGAGAGGATGAACTGGGACTTTTCACCTGGTTTTGGCTCACAAGACCCTTCAGACAAAGAGTTAAAGGGAACATGAGGACAGCCCTGGGACTTGGAAGCTTTGATAAGCAAATTAGCAAAATTATTTGATGATGTCCATTAGCAGGCAAGCAGAGCTGGTGGGCAGGCAGGGAGGGCTGTGGCATGAGGATCACACTGCTGCTCCCACCTGGAGCCCTTGCAGGATGCTGGGAAGTGTGGAGGAGCCCCTCAGCTCGGGGGGTGAGGGCAGGAGGTGAGCACGGAGCCCCAAACAGCCAGGGCAGGGTGCAAGATGAGCTGCAGGGAATTTCAGAGCCTAAGCATTAAAATAAAATAAAAAAAAAGCGCCCCAAATAGAGCCCATAGATGGTAATGACAATGTTTTGTTATCTTTATGTTGTTTTCTTTGCATGCTTGTTAAAAAGTGGAGTCAGAGTGTCTGAGACGGAGCCCTAACAAGTTCCTTCTAATCAGCCCCGGAATGCTTCTGTCAGGCACAAGAAAAATGCTCAGCTTGAACAAAGCTGCATTTTTCCCCCAAGAAACACATTTGTTTAAAGATTGGCCTGTCAATTTGTGAATCAACATTTCGGCTTTTTGCTCAGACATCATGCTTTTGCTTTTTTTTCCCCCAAGAAGGGGAAATAATACAAAGCTGCTATTTGTTGTTTGAAGGAAGTAAACTTCATCAGGTCGACTTAGATGTGTGCTTCAAATGTCACTCAGTACAGCTTTCTTGTAATGAAACGCTGCATACAGATTTCTTCCTTTAGGCTCAAGGGGATTAGACCCAGTAAAAGAAAAATTCAGTCTTCCTTGCTGTGGTGCATCAGAGTGAGAAGTTTAAAATCCACAATTTATTCAAATATTGATATTTCTACTTGTCAGAAGAGAGGTGCCTTGAAATTTCCACTGAGCACTGTTGTCAGAAGAATTGCAAGAAATGTGTCAGATAATTCATAAACGGAGTTCACGACTGTGAAATCAGTTGGGAACAGCAAAAAAAAAATATTCTTGTTGATGTAGAATAGGGGCAATATAACAGAAAATAGCACTCACTTTTCCATCATGTCAAGCAAATGCTCAATTTGGGCCAGGTATTTTTTTTTTAAACAGCTTGCCGCTTCTGGAGGAGCCCACAATGCATGAAAAATGTGTTGAGTTGTGCTTTGTGGACAAGAGATGTGTTTGTTGGTTTTCCCCTCCCTCGCCCGTTCCCATCGCACCAGCCCAGGCTGCCGGGGAGGGCCCGGTTCTGCATGTGGTTTGCATTACGGCCTTAAAAAGCTGTGAACGACTGGGGTAATGATGTAAAGCTCGAGTGTAAATTCCAAACTGTTGATAGCAGCGAGGGAAGCTGAAGAAAAATTTTTTTTTCCTTAGTATTTTTTAACCCCCGCCATGTGTTGAAGTCATCTCGCCCTTCCCTCCGAGCTGGGGGAGCGGCACTCCCGGTGCCTGTGATTAACCAAAGCGAATGGCAGGGCGCTGTTCCGCCGGGATTTGGGGCAGATTTGGGCTCAGGAGCGAGTGACGCCAGGCAGCGATGCCCCCGGCGGCTTTGTGGCAGGGGGCTCGCTGCCGCCGGGCACCAACCGGGCAGAGAGCGAAAATCCCCCGGGAGAACAGAACCCACCCGAGCCCGGCTCACGGCGTGTCCCGGTGCCCCTCGCATCCCGCTGGGCGCGGGTACCAAACCCCAAACCCCAAGGGCTGAGGCGCAGCATCCTTGCGAGCGCGGGTTTTGCCACGGGCAAGTCCTTCAAACACTGCCTGGCTTCCGTGGAACGCATTAAAAAGGTGTTTTCTGAGATTTCAGTACACTTTCGGTACAAAACCTCTGGAAAATGGATGGCTTAGCTTCTGTGAATATTTTAGGAATACCCTTAATAATACCAGTATAAACATAGATACTATAAAGACTGTAGCATCTTTTCTACAGTGATCACTTTCCCTTTTCTTTATCCTTTTTTCGGTTTAAATTCAGCCCATCCCAACTATTCCTCTGGCATTACACTCCTATAGAGGAAATTGAGCTAAATATGGCAAAATTTGCTTCTCTCATATCCTAGTTCAACTCCCAGAATTAAGTGGGTTAATTCAACCTACAGCCTAAATTTGCAGAACACGTTTTTCCACGTGATGATTTTTTTTTTTTTTTTTTTTTTTGCAGCTGCTTGAACAACCCTCCCTGAGAACCCCAATGCTAGAAAACCCACCAAATATTTCCCCCCAGTATTTCCAAACTGGTTTATTTCTATTTGTGAGGTGGAAAGCGTTCCCTAATCCCCGTTTCATTAGCTCCCTGTATTCTCTGCTTGCTCCGGAGTGGACACTACAAGAGGCTGACATCTTTGGCTCGTTAGAGCATAGATGCCTGCAGAAGCTGACGTTTTCCACGCCTGCTTGCAGCCTATTTTTCCTTTACATCCATTGCTTACTGTCTGCTCGGTGTCTGGGCGAATCTGTCATCTGTGCCAGAGCACAGCCCGCTGCACCACTGACAGTAAGAAGGTAAACGCTTGCTGCCTGAATCCCCCATTAACTTTGTGAAGCGTATTGATTTCTTGTAAAAATAATGATATTGACAGGCTTTCCAGGAGTAATTGTTTCCAGAGCACAAAGGTCAGCGCTGAGAGTGAAGGGTTTTGGAGCCCGGGTACTCCACAGACATTTGTGCAAAGTGCTGGGGGATGGAGGGAAACAAATAGCAACAGTTTGAGACTTTAGAAATTTAAGTACGTTGACAAAACACCTCGTAGGGGGCTGGCAGCATTATTGTACTCATGAGTCATTAATAGCGAACAGCTCGCCTTGGACAACGCCGGGCTTTGGCACGGGGAGATTTGTAGACAAACAATAGCAATAAAAGTCGCTCCAGCCTCCGCTGCCCTGCCTTGCCGGGAAGGAGCCGGGCTGGGAGCTCCTCTGCTTCCCGAGCAGCAGCCAGAAAACCCCTCGGAGGAGCTGGGGCAGATCCTTCTGCTCCCCACGTGCTCATTAACTCGGGGAAAAAAACCTCGCGCTCGGGAGAGGAAAAGCAAAGCCCTGGAGCTGCCATTGGCCTGAATTAATCAGGCTGGTGGGACCCAGGATCCAGGGTGTTAATGCACACCGAGCCCTCCCTGCCCCAAGTGCCCACACAGGGAGGTGCTTCTGGGCATGGGCAAGAGGTTTTGGGTACAGAGAGGTGAGTTTGGGTAGTGGGAAGTCGTTCTGGGCACAGGGAGGTAATTCAGGGTACAAGGAGGTGGTTCTGGGTACTAGGAGGTAATTTTGGGTAGAGAGAGGTGTTTCTGGGTACAGAGAGGTGGTTTGGGGTACAAGGAGGTGATTTTGGGTGCAAGGAGGTGATTTTGAGTAGAACGAGATGGTTCTGGGTACTAGGAGGTAATTTTGGGTAGAGAGAGGTGTTTCTGGGTACAGAGAGGTGGTTTGGGGTACAAGGAGGTGATTTTGGGTGCAAGGAGGTGATTTTGGGTGCAATGAGATGGTTCTGGGTACTAGGAGGTAGTTTTGGGTAGAGAGAGGTTTTTCTGGGTACAAGGAGGTTGTTTTGGGTACAAAGAGGTTGTTTGGGATACAAGGAGGTGATTTGGGGCACAAGGAGGTGGTTCTGGGCACAGGGAGCTGGTTCTGGATACAAGGGCATGGTTTTGGGTAGAGGGAGGTGATTCTGGGTACAAGGAGGTTGTTTTGGGTACAGGGAAGTGATTCTGGGTGTCCTGGGGACAAGGAGCTGGTCCTGGGATTGCAGAGGTGAACTTGGGCACAGGGAAGTGGTCATGGGCTCAGAAAGGTGGTCTTGGGCATGGGAAGGTGGTCCTGGATGCAGAGAGGTGGTTCTGGGTATGAGGAGGTGGTTCTAGGTATGGGGAGTTGAATCTGAGTATGAGGAGATGAACTTGAGAAGAGGAAATTGTCCCTGCAGGGCACAGGGAGGTGGTCCTGGGCATGGCAAGGGGATTCTGGGGCAAGGAGGTGGTTCTGGAAAGGGGAATGGGGTCCTGGGCTCAGGAAGGGGGTGATCCTGGGCATGGATGCTCAGAGCTGGGGAATTTCTCTGGCGTGTGGAGGGCAGGAGCTCACCCCACTGCTGGACAAGTGTGGGTTGGTCAATAGTGTGGATGCAAACTAATGGTGTTTGAAAAATGAACTGCAGTGGCAAATTGCTCTGAGTCTGAGATTCAGCAGGGCAGTGCTCATCAGGCCAAATGTCCATCTGCATGTCTGTCCATCCAGGATTTTCCTCCTCAGAGAACAGCACGAAAAAAAGGGCAAAATATCCTTTTGCTGTGCTGCAGCATCCTTGTGCTTGGGACAATGCAGGCAGGAACTGGGCCGGCTCCAAGCCACCTCTGCCACTCTTGAGTTAAAATACACAGCCCAGGCTATTTCTTGGAACAAATGTGCTCCAAAAATGGGAATCAAGGCCCAAGCTGGCATTTTTGTCACTATTGTCTAAGCAACTGTTATAAGTGGCAGCTGAAAAAACAGTGATTTAATTTCACTTTATTAAACGTAGGTATTTAAGCATTTTTATTGCTTTTTCCTTTTTACTGCATAGTCCCTCGCGTTTAAACCTTTGTTGCTATT
Organism: Luscinia megarhynchos; assembly: GCA_034336665.1. Lineage (NCBI taxonomy): Eukaryota > Metazoa > Chordata > Aves > Passeriformes > Muscicapidae > Luscinia > Luscinia megarhynchos. The sequence continues at coordinate 1,499,580 of CM067569.1, forward strand.
TTTAGACAGTAAAGAAAGGTTCCTGGATTAGGCAGGCCCTCATTA
>CM067569.1:1504624-1509624 GCA_034336665.1 Luscinia megarhynchos
CTGCCGGCTGTTCCTGACTCGAAGGCGCTGGGCTGGAGGGCAGGGCAGTGCCTTCTCTTCAGAGCTGTCCTGCTGGGAGCCAGGCAATCCCCCTCCTGCCCTGCCCTCCCGCCAGCAGCAGGGATCAGCAGCCAGGAGTGACAACGGGCAGAGAAGGATCAAAACTGTTTTTCTAACTCCGAGCTCACGTGTTAGGGACACACAGTGCTGCTTGCTGGAACCGAAATCACAATTTCTTGATATTTAATTTTCTTTGGCTTTTAGCAGAGAGTTGTGGAAAGCCCTGACGCTGCGAGTCTCTCATGGCTAAATTATGTGTTCAGAGTTAGCTGGAGTATAGATTTAGTCCTGCTGCTGTTGCTCAGAGTCCATTGTAAGATAATTTGTCCCACTCAATTAGACTAAGTTGTCATGTGAGAAGTGCTGAGCTCAGAGCCCGGCGGCACCAAAGTTCCTGGCTCGGAGCTCGCAGCTCGCAGAGGGCTGAGGCTCCAGCCACAGCTGGGCTGGGCATCCCGGCTCTGGGCTGGGCATCCCGGCTCTGGGCTGGGCATGCTGCTCTCCCCCGTGCTCCGGAGAGGAGGCTGGGGCTGGCAGCCCGCAGCATCTCTGTCTCCTGCTTCAGGAGATCACCTGGAGAGGCTGTGAGCTCAATTCTGTATGGGCCATTTGCTTCAGAGCTGGACTCCAGCATCCTTGTGGGTCCCTTCCAGCCCAGAATAATCCGTGTATCTGTGAAGGATGTCAGGGAACAGGAGGTGGGAAGTCAAGCACAGACTGTTTCAGCCTCAAAGTTGTCTGTTGTAACCTGAATTTTATCCCGTTTAGGACACAAGATCTGATAAGTCTTTATCGGGGTGATGATTCCTGTTGTCCAGGAGCCTTTCTACAGCTGATGCCCAGCACGGGTATTTTTCAAGGTGTTAATTGGATTGTTTAGTGCAGAAGGCTTGCCTGCACCTCCTTCTGTTCGTTTGCTGCTGAAGTTAGGGGATATTTAGTGTCTGAGGGAGGAGGAAGGAAGGAGTCAGCCCTCCAGTTGGGTCCTGCTGATTAGTCTCAAACAGAATTTCTCTGTCTCCTCCTGTCACATATTTTCTGTGTCACCCGGGACGTGTCACAGCCACTTTTCCAGCGTGGCAGAATCCTTCCCTGCCTACTTCCATGTGCAAGAGTCACCTGGAGCTGTAATTGTGGGAGTGCTGAGCACTCACCTGGACTCTGCTGTGGGCAGGTCTGTGCTGGGCACCTGGGAGGGGGGACGCAGGAAAACCTGGGAAATGCAAAATAAAACCCAGATAAGACTTTAAGGATGCTCAGCTGGAGTGCAGGAGGTCACGTGTGGATAAGCTGAGCTGCTGGTGCAGAGCTGGCCCAGGGGGCTCCGTGCTGGGCTGGGGGTCAGTCCCAAATCCCAGCGGGGGGCTCAGCAGGACCCCCAGCCCAGCAGGGCTGGCTTCAGTCTCCGTGTGCTCCACCCCAGCTGAAACCCAGCGACACAGAGCTGATTTCACCTCCTGGAAGGGCAGTGCTGTTAATTCTGAAATGCTTCAACGTGATGGGCAAAGTGTCTGTGAGGAGGCTGGTAAGACATTGACTTAATAAATGGCAAGGTTAGGGAGATGTGCCCTGTGGAAGTCATGGAGCTCCATATTTTTCAGGGAATATAAATGTGTGAGGTAATGTTAATCATCATTCTCCATCCTGGACACCGAGCAGGACAGCTCTTCTACATATGAGAAAGTGATAGAATAGGATCATATCATTTAATACTTATAAATCAATACTCTGTGGAGCTTCTGCAAGCATTTGTTACCCTGTGGGCACTTGACAGCTAGAATTTCTTTAATGTAAAGTCTTTAATTTGCAGATATACGTTATTGGAAGGAGCAATGAAAAACTTGTATTTATTTTGGGACGTTTACAAATTGATGTGCAATTCCATTTCGAATGAGAGCACAGATCAATGATTTTATCCTCCAACCACTATAATCATAATTTGCCAGTTGTTTAGTTGGAGGGAGTTTTTAAATTAAAAAAAAAAAAAAAAAGATAATCATTACACCACCAACAAGACTGATTAATTAATTAGGCCTAGCTGCAATATTTAGATGTACCAACTTTCAAAGTGTCCAGGATGAAGCTAAATTACTTGGCTGTTGTTCTGGCGTGGCATTTATGGTAATTTGTCAAGCCTATATGCAGTAATGGATTGACTCATATGAGGAAGGCTATAATTGCAGCTGTTAGGTAGGGCCTTCTTTATCTCAGCCTGTCTCAGCCCCCATTCCTGCATGATTTCTTGCTGTGCCAAAGCCATGTGTGTCTTGTTTTGTTTTAATACATTACTGACCCAGGGTCTCAGGTTACTGGGGTTCCTGTCATACATTTAGTTCCACTCTCATAAAGCACTGCACAAAAAAATGCTGGAACAAGGTAACAATCATTGCTCAATATACTAAGTATAAATGTCAGAGTGTAAAACTTGACTGCAGGAGAAGGGTGGAGGGGGAGATAATAATTGAAAATAGGGCACTCTGAGCTCTAACAGCAAGGCTGTGAGTTATAAGGGCCACTGTGGCACATGCAATATGTCTGCTATGTCTTGTTTATCATTAAAAGCTTGATATCAGCCATCTGTTTATTACATATATTATGCTATATCATCATGTTTTGTTCCAGTGGCTAAAAATGCCCTTGCAGACGTTCCCAGGCTGTGTTCTCTGCCATAAAGCACCTCTCCACCATGGTACAGCAGCACAGATTTCACAGAACAAAGCATTTGTTTAGTTCTTTGGTACTTTTAAAGTCTCTTCTTCTTCTTCTGTGATTCTTTCTTTACCCTGACAGGCCACTTACTCACTTTGAAAAGTGTCTGAGTGTGACAACAGATGTTTCACAAACTTATCTTTTAATAACTTACATAATTGAAGAAGTTAACAGGTTGTTCACTTAATAGGGATCATTTATACAGGATTTTTTTAATAACTTGCTGGAAGGGGAAAAAAAACACTCTTGGCTAATATGAAGCATATTTTGCATTTATTATGGGAAAAAAAATTTCAGGTAGGAGGTGAGGAGACAATTTGGGAATTTTCGTTAGCTGAAAAACTGCATATTAAACATGAATTGTGATTTTCCATCTGGCCCTACTGGTTAGGAAGCTGCAGTTGGGCATGATCTTCACTGTCAATCAAGAGTCCCCAACTGCGAGATGCAAACCTCATGACGAAGCCCACCCCAACTCATTAAACCAAAGCAAACTGTATGAAGTGCGCCGCTGTGTGATTTTAATATTTGGTGCATGTGACAGGATCATTTTAGTGATTTGCAGGATTTATCTCCTCTTAAAAGTACTGCCTAAGGCTACTCTAATTGGTAGGAAAGCAAATTCCCCCTTCTCCTCCTGTCACTCTTTGTTTTATTTACTGAGAACTGCCGAAACCTATTTACACAATAATGAGGATAAATCACCGTGATGCTTTCAACACAAAGAGAAATGTTGCGTGAGTTGAAAGCTGTACAATTAAAACTAAATTCCAAATATTTCTGAAGTAGTGCCTACAGTTAGTGGTAGTGAAATAAAATTAAGACAAACGATGGGAGCAGACGCTGCCGATAGACGGCTGAAATCGGAATTCTCGAGGCGTCTTTTATGACGGACAATTTCATTCAAGATTGCAATTAAGTAAATGCGTGTAAGATGCTGACAGCAGCCCAGATGTTCCTCCTCAATGCGTGCGTGGCTCTTCTGTTTTTCTCCTGGATGTGGAGCTCAGCTGCTTCCACCGCCGCTGTCCTGTCCACGGGGCTCCCACCAGGCTGGTGATGCTCCAGGCTGGGAGCTTGCACCTCATCCTCCCTTGGATCCTGGAGATGTTACCTGGGAGGAGACAGAACCTCCAAGCTGAGAACCATCCAGCCAACACCAAGGATGAGAATGCAGCACCTGGAGCTGGTGGCACCGTGCTCCTGAGGATCTCAGCACAGCCCAGTGCTGACTGAGATACCCAGACAAAGATTTCCCTTGACTGGATTTCATGGAGGAGAAAAAACTGCTGGGCTTGTTCCAGTGAATGGTGAACCCTGGCTCTGTGATGCTTGCCTGAAGAACAGCTGGAGCTGTGGACACCACCTCACACTGGGCTGCTCAGACCCTGCTGCACTTTATAGAGGAGCAGGACAGTCCTGAAGTGCTTACAAAGCTCACTTTGGGGTTGGAACCAGAGGATCTTCAAAGTCCCCTTCCAACCCAAGCCATTCTGTGATTTTATATATCACTACCATGAGGTGTTTTATACTGGCTTTTTAGTAAACAACAATTAGAAATTAAATTCAGATATGCACGTGAAGGAGATCTTTACTTGCTTTTGAATTTCAGTCCATGCTATCACTACCAGGTCTAAGGCAAAACCAACTTGTATTTATGAGGGCAAGTGACAGGAACAAAACCCTTTTTTTACAGCTTACGCTTCGTCTGCTCTTTAATTTGCCCTGCCCAAGCCCCCGGGCCTCAAATTAAACCATATCATTGAAACCAAGAAAACACCATATGCACCATGAAAAAAAATCACAGCTTTTGAGGACAGCCTTGCTGCTTTTACTTTTGCTGTTGCTCGGTGGTGCTGGTAGAAGTGGCAAAGCAACAGGATAATGCCAAATGGTTGTGCCAAAATGGCACTGGGAATTTGCTGGTGTTGGCACCACTCTGGTTTTACCCACGGCTGCTGCCGAGCTCCAGCAAAGAACAGAGATCTGCCTTGCTGTTAAGTGCAGTGTAAGATACCAATAAGTGTAATAATGAATAATTGAAGATGTATCTCTTATTAGAACACAGGTTTCACGTTATCTGTAAACGGACCTTCCTTCTCCCCGAGACGAATGGGAAATAAATTCTTTTCGCTGAAGACTCGCAAGGCATTTTTCACCAGTGCTGCAATAAAATACTTAAATAACCCGACAAAATTATGACATCAAAGTGAAAACTTATAAAATATTAA
>CM067569.1:1532124-1542124 GCA_034336665.1 Luscinia megarhynchos
GGCTCTGGAAAAGAGATATGCAAAGTGGTTGTCAGATATTTCTTAGGAAAAAGCCAATTAAAGGGTAATCGAGTAAAGGATGAGAATTACCATTTGACTTCAAATGTCTCCTCTTCTCCTGCTCTCTCCCTCCTCCACCCCCTAACAGCATCATGCCCCTGTGGACAGCTTCTCCTCCAAAGAACTTCAAAATCATGGATAATGATCCAAATCCCATCTTTTTTTACTCATGAAAGTAGAGCAGACCTGTCATATCTTAACAATTCTGTATTTTGTAGTACAGCAAGATCTCGTCTGCAGGCTTAATTGAACAACAAAACTGTGTACCTGAAGTACAGATAAAAATGAAACAGAATTATTGGAGTGAAACAAAATGCTGTCTGCAGGGCTGGCAATGTTTTGTGTCCTCTGTCTGGTTTGAGTTGGATGTCGGGAAGATCTTACTGGATAAAGGGGTGGAAGCTGCCTGTCACTGCAGGGTTCCACTGACTTCCTTATGATCTCACCTCTCACCAGTGCAGAGTTTGGTTCAGGGTGTTGTCACCAGGACACTCAGACTCCAGATCTGAAATAAAAAGGATGAAGCATTTGCTTCCTGCTGAGGTTTATTTGCATGAATGACACTTCGGTTTGTGGTCTGGTGGAAATACATTTTATTAAATGCTGTTTCTGGGGTGTAATAAGTGGTTTTCTGCCACAAATATTCCTTTAGCCAAGCAGTATTTGAATTGGACCAAACTGAAGCCACTGCTCGTGCTTATAGCATCAAGGATTTTCTTGCTTAGTGCTGAAATTTAAGCACAAAAGTCTTTCTGGTCTATTTGCTACAACACCTCCTCTCACAGAGGTTAAGAAGAGGTGAACAGGATGAAAAGGCACTTGCAGGGTTTAAAAAATCTTCTATGGAAAAAAAGGCCATCTTTCATTTCACAAAAAAAAAGTCTCCTGTAGGTTGTTATGTGCATAAGGTGGAGGCTTAAGAGCAGCCACATTTGCAGATGAACTGCTTTTCCTCGCTTCTCCGAGACATGACATTTGTTCAGAAGATTAGCCAGGTTGTAATGTGTAGCATAATTGCACTGTGCGGATGTCCCAGAAGTGAAAACCTAATTGCTTGACAGGCCTATAACTTTGTGGTACTGCTCTCACCTTGTTAGGTCCTTTTCTGATGCGGTTCAAATGCAGGCTGGCCGCAGGTGTGCCTAATTTACCTCGCAACAGAACGTGTTGAGTTTAATTGCACAGTGGTTGTTAGGAAAAATTGGTGGGTGGAATATCAAGTGACTCACTGTATGTGGATGGCAGATGGGCGGCGAGAGGCATCAGAGCTAAGTGTATAGGTGAGGTGAGTTAATAAAAGATGTAAATTTTAGCTTAAAATAGTGGAGTCTTGTGGAAGGTAATACATTTTAATTAAGAGGGTAGCAGGCCCCATTCTAGCAGTGGGAAAAAATCAGAGCAAGGGGATATGGCAGACTGCATTTTTCTCCCTATCACTATTTTAGGAGCAGCTTAGCCTGTTTGGGAAGGCTGTTTTGTAAGGCTGTATTTTATTAAAAAAGGCTAAAATTTCTGCTCATGATACAAAATGTAACAGGGAGAGCCAAACCTAGACAGGCTTGGATTGTCATTCTTGTCTCCAGTTTGAGATGAGCCCAAGCAGAGCTCTGCTCCAGGTCCTTGCTCTGCCACAGAGACCTCGAGGCTGGGGTGGGAGGGATGCCCACAGTCCTTGGTGGTCAGCTGAGAGCAGCCACCAAATCAATCATCTCCTCCTGGCACGGAGGAACACCCTGCCTGGGAATGTGGTTTTCAGCTCCTGTTGTCTGCCTCTGAAGAGCTTGTCCTGATGCCACCTGTGCTCCCTGAGAGTGCAGAGTAAAGAGTGAAATAAAATATCTCAGCATCAAGGAATGTGGTGGAGCTGAAATGCAAGTGCTGCTTGTGTTCACTCCAGCCTGGCATCAATATTTAGCCCGCTGCTCAGAGCCATCCTAATAAACTTGATGATGTCTAATTTCACCAAGAGTGGGTCCTTTTCACCAAATAATTGAACAAATACCGGTTCCAGTTGATGCTTAGTGAAAGGGTGCTTAATGGCCCTTTTTCTTTGACAGGATGTGAGCTCTCTGTATAGAAACAATTCATCATGAATGCTTCACGCTGAAAACAATCCACGAGGAGCAATACTTAGCATTCCTCGTGCACAATTCATTGGAGAATTTCCGAGCAATTTACAAACATTAGCTCAATAAGCCTCACAACACCCATTTGAGATTTAAAAAAAAAAAAAAAAGATAAGATACTGCTCTTCAGCCTGGATGTGGCACTAAGGAGCCATAAAGCTGGAGGCTGGTCCCAGCTCCTGCTCCCCAGCACTGGGTGGTTCTGAATGGAGCTGGGCATCAGCTGGGCCTGGCACAGACTCACAGTCTGGGTGGTGGAAGCTGTGCAACACCAAATAGAGGTCTGACAGAAAGGATGTTACCTTTAGAATAGTTGAATTGTGGAATGGTTTGGCTTGGAAGGGACCTCAAAGATCATCCAGGTCCAACCCTGCTGCAGTGGGCAGGGAACCTGGCCTGTAATCAATTGATCTGGGGAGAATAAGTATCTCAAATGACAATAAAAATTAAAAATTAATCCAAAACACCAAAAAAACTCCAATACATGGCAGATAAAATTAGGGGCAACTTGTGGCTAACACAGAGGCAGTTCCACGGAGTTGCTGATAATATCCCTGCAACAGCATCCAGAGCACCTGAACATCCGAGCTAGGAGATCATGTCATCCACCACTGAAATCCAGATCTTTTTCATCTCGACAGCTGAAACCCCTTTACAGGTTTTGGGATAGGAAGTTTTAAAGAAATGTGCATTCAGCTGAACTGACAGCATCGATTTATTTATGCAGTTTCAGTAAACCTGGTTGTTTCCCTGCTTGCCTCTGTGATGTGAGAGATTGCTCCTTCAGCATTCGTGTCCTGGGGTAACATCAGGGTGCTGCTCAAGGGTTAGTGGAGAAGGAAGAGCTGGGATTAAAAGCAGCAGTTTCTGGTTTGGGGATACTCCCATAATGCTCCTGTATGACCCTCAAAAGCTTCTCAGGACTGAGAGAGATGTGGAGCAGCCACCTTTGCTCTTTCTGCTGGCCATGGCAGGTCCTTGTTTGGTGCTAAGGGAGGGAAGATGTTCCTGTCTTGCCTCCTGCCAGGAATGCTCTTGGCACATGGACACTTCTGTGAGGGGTGTGCAGCAAGAACAGTCCCGGGCACTTATGAAGACTGACATGAGAGAATAAATCAAAGTTGTTCATATTCTGAATGTGAAAGCTTTGCTCTCCAGCATGTAAAAAATTGGACTGAAGCATCTGAGGAACTCTGGGTGAGGAGAAAACCCCGAGCTTTGCTTGTCATTAGTGGTCAGTCTTTAGCCAGAAAACCTAATTAAAACATGGTTTTATTATGAGAGATGAAAACCTGAGTGCACAAATATAAAAAGATGATGTCAGGCTGCCAGTGTCCTCCTGAGGATCCCGTGGTTTGCTTCACCTGCAGGGTGGAGACTTCCCAGCTCAGCTCGTTCCTGCGGTGCAGAAAGGAGTTTCCATCTTCCCAAGCTTTCCCCTTCCCTCTAAGTGCTTGCTGTGCTCCCCTGAGGCAGCGTTGCTGCAAAAACGGTTTATGGGGAGATGCCTGGATGATAAGGGTTAGTCCTAAATAATTGCTGGTTGCCGCTCAGCAGAAATAAGCTGGATTTCGATCCCTGGGCAGAGCGACTCCTCACAGCTGAAGGCTGGCAGAGGTTGAAGAGGTCGTAAGACAGGGCCTAATTTGCCATGTTCCTTCCCTTTCAAAAACAATGAGGGAGCCGGGGCCTTGCCGGTGGGCAGATCCTGCTGGATCTCCCTGGAGTCGGCAGGAGTTGGATCCAGTCCCTTTGAATAGCGAGAGTTTCCAAACCGGAGGCAAAGCCAAGTGTTTTTCAGAAGATTGATCATTACCTCTGGAATTTTTCGACGTAGAGGTCATTACTGCTAATATAAGTTGTGAAAAAAAAAAAAAGAAAAGTATTAAAAAAAATAGAGACAAATTCTCATCTGGTGTAAGTCATTGCCTTTGAAGTCAATGAGTCATTGAAATCAACTTTCCCACACCGAGCTAAGGATATGGCCTGGAGTCAATACATTTGTAGTTGTTGAAAAATTAAAAATATAAATTTGCCTTTCCTTGGCAATAATGTTCTGTTTATGACAGAGATCTTATGCTTTAAAATAAGTTCATTAACGAATAGGAAAGTAATATTTCACTACCAGTATTCTTTTGGGTATAACTATTTATGATTAGATTTTATTAAACTTTTTAAAAATTGGATTTACATTTTGATGAATCTAATAGATTTCAATTTTGTATTTTTGTAGATTCTTTCTAAAGTTTTTCCTCAAGTGCAATCAGAACTGTTTGAAGAATGCAGGCAACCCACGAGACATGCGAAGATTCCAGGTACAGATCCCTCTAAATGCATAAATGATGTACAAAATACTTGATCACATCTTCATCTTGAACTTATGAGAAAACACAGTCAGAGCTTCCACTCAGTGTTGTTCCAGTGCTTTAAAAAATTGCTGTCAGTATTTTAGAGTTCCCCCATTAATTTAAGTGCTGGTTCTGGAGTTCTGCCGTGGGCTGTCATGGATCAATGTTGGAGCAAGTGGATCTTTCCTTAAGAATTATTTCCCTAATTTTCCTCCCTGCTATCACCTTGTCTTGTAGTGTGCTGTTGGCTCAGACCTGCAGAGGTTTTATATAGACTGAGCAGTTTGATTTTATTTTAAGAACATGGCTATGGAGCACAGGGAATTTGGAGCTCACACTTCTCTGGTTCACAACTTGTAGATCCAGCAGTGGTGGCCCAACGCACAGATTTTTATTTCAACTGTGTTAGAAAATGTTTAATACTTCACTTTCTCCTTGCAGCTTTTGAGATGTCCTGGGGTGAGTCATTGCACTACAGAGAGGCAGCTGATGGGATGGACAAATTATTTCCTTGGTATTGGGGGTCATTTGAAAGGCTTGTTAGGAAATAGCTGCTTTTTATTTCAAAATATTTCACAATTATTCATACTTGATTCCAGCAATAAAGTAGTATTGAGATGTTCAGGACTTTCTCAGTTTGGAGAAGAATTACTTGTGGTTAAACTTGATAGCAAAACATGTGACATCTGTTTTCACGCCCAGCCAACCAACTGGGGAAGCCAGCACCCTCGAGCCAGCCAACAGAAAAGATCTGTAGCTGGGAAAAAAAGAAATATTCCTTCAAAACAATCGAGCCAGGCTTCCATTTTTCATGCATCTCAGCTTCACGTGGCATCGGTGATATTGATCCATCTGAACAGAACAGAAGGTCAAACCTGGAATGAGTGGAAATGTCCTCTTTGTCTCACTGATGACTAAATGAAGCATCAGTCACGAGTGATCTTGTGGTCGACAATGGAGCCAGTAGACACTAGAAAGACTTTCCTGGGTCTCTTTAGCTAATCTCCCTGCCTCTCAGAAGGTTTAACTGGACTTAACAGGACGTCAGATCTTGAACAGTATTTTTACCTGGTTTCCCTGCCTCAGCACCTTTGTGGAGGTGCGCTGCAGGAGTGAGGCGATATAACAAAGCGTAGCACGTCGACTTTCTTTTGCTGAACTACAGGATTTTCCCTTGGTGGCTGACCTATATAGACATGACAGAACAAAAATAGTTGTCATTTTCATATACACCTTGCTCTGTCTCTTTAATACACCATGTTCTAGGAACCAAACCCAGAAATCCTGGCTGGAAATCACACCTCCATGTTTTGCAGTATTTCTGGAAGCCTGGGAATCTCATTAAGAGTGAAAGAGGATAGCCCAGTGGCCTGGCAGCAGCTCTGCGGCCGAGCTGAGCGTGCAACATCAGCACTCTCCGAAGTGGATGTTGACAAGGGGGAAAGTGTCCACTTCGGGGAGGAGAGAGCTGGGGAAGCAGAGCAGCCTGGCAGGGAACTGCCCTCGGGCTGTTCTAAAGGGTACCGCAGATGGCTGTCTCCAAGGAGGCAGGATACACATAAAAGGTGCTGTGATAGCTGAGAGCTAATTATGGCTTGTGAATAAGAAACAGGATCAGAGGTGATCCAAAACATAGAAGCAGACAAGAATTTTCTTCTGATGCCTTGGACCAGCTCAGTGCAAAGGAGGCTCTTCTGCTCCTCTCCCATTTGTGTTCGTTAAGCGTTTGGGTTTAGAACCTGGTGGGAGAACCCTGCAATCATCCTTGTTGCAACCAAAATTTAAAAAAATGGAAGGTGGACAATAAAACTTGTCCTACCTTTGGCTGCCCTCACCAGCTGGGTCGATAAGGTCTGACTTATCCACTGACTTTATGGCCTCTACTCACCCCAAAGGAAATGGAGCAGCCGCTTCCTTTAGAAAACCTGGAACCACAGCCAAGGACCCGTGCTGGAGAATTGAAATAAGATGTGGATGTCAGTCTGGGATAACAGAGATCCACCCACGAGGCCGTGCTCCCACAAACCCGGCTCAGCTCACGGTTTCCTCCCCGGCTGGTGGAAGGAGTCCCACAGCTCCGTTGTGGAGGTGTTTGCTCGGGAAGGTTGTGCCTTTTGCATATGTTCCTTTGCCATTTTCCACTGAGAAGCAGCTGGAAGCCAAAGGAGGCCCTATCCATCATCTCTTCTATGGCCGGACTCTGAACCTGGGCACAAGAATAGGAGCCTTTCACTCAAAAATAAAGGAGGAAATTCCATTGACATACCAGGGTCAATCACCATCCAAATGAACTTGAGAAGGGATACTTTTCATGGATTGAAAACACTTTCACTATTCATATTCAACTCGGCCTTTTCAGATGCAAAAAAGTTCATTATCAGACATTAAATGTAATTGTAAAACTGACCTGGAGATCATTTACTGAAGAAAAAATGGGGAGTTACGACGGTTCCTGATTTATTAAGCTTTTTTTATTTGGAATCTTCACAACCCTTCATTTGAAGACAGTCTCAAGTGAACAAATTTTAATTAGATAAACTATCTAATCAATATATCAACAGATCAATCAAAACAGCAGCTTTTAAAATGAGTGGCTAGAGGGGTGTTTCTGAAACTAATGGCTAGAAGAATATTTCCCTGAATTGAATTCATTTGTTAGCATAATAGGAGATTAAACTCTAATTAGTGTAGCAGGTTCTGAAGAGAAACAATTGTGAGTTAAAAATCACCAGTGGTCGCCACGTAAACAAAGATGTATTCAGAGATGTCATTCACTGGGTTTAAATAGAAACAGAAAAGTAACAGGATGTTGTTTTGTCTTACAAGACCTGATTCGGGGAAAATCTGCAGGATTTTTGAAACGTGGGGTTTTGTTTTCTCTTCCAGGTTGTTGTATCAACAACAGTCAATGTGGATGGCCACGTGCTGGCTGTCTCAGACAACATGTTTGTACACAACAATTCCAAACACGGGAGGCGGGCTCGCCGCCTTGACCCCTCAGAAGGTACGGCCCCTTCTTATCTGGAAAATGGTAGGCACACATTTACATGTCCTTTTTTTTTATTTGCAATGCTTTTTTTATTTTATTTTATTTCCCTTTTTTTATTTTTTGATTTCACCATGCTTTATGTCGAGACACCACTACATTTACTTTTACATCATTTCTCCTCTCATCCATCAAAGCACCCATTAAAAAAGTCCATTAGTATTTCTCAACCCTTGTCAACTAGAACACGGACGCTTCTGAATTTGCTTCTGACTTCTTTCTTTATTTAATACTTACAGTTCTGCAGTCACAACCAATTTTTCATCTTTTTCCTATTTTGTTTCTTCTCTCTTTTTTTTCTTAATTATTTCAGTCTTGTTTTGCTTGCAGCTTTTTCTTGCTCTTTAATTTGACTTGATTTTATTTTGGCTTGTCATATTCCTTGATCCAGAGGTACAGTCTCAGGTTATGTATGCAAGTTTAAGTGGATGGTAAAAACATGACCGAATCCGTAAAGAATTTACTGTGAGGTCAATTTCCTGTGCCTGGGCCTTACTGCAGATTACGGCAGGAGGGGGTTTGGATGAGAAAAACAGCATAAAATGTTTTTCTTCAGCCTGACTCAATGTGATTGACTTCTTGCCTGAACTGCTAAAAGAAGATAGGCTGAGATGAAGAGGAGAATGGAAAGTGTCTCTGAAAATCCAGAATTGTGAAATCCTATCTTTTTGGAGCCCATCAGCCCCTGAATCACTCACACACGATTGCAGCTGTGTCTGGACACGTGTACACATGTATTTATTGTCCTGCAAAGCCCAAAATAGTCATTTGGATTTAAATATCACTTTGTTTGAACTGTAAAATATACCACTGCAGGGATGCAAACCAGCTCTCAGAGAACCTCTATTTAATAAAATTAGGACAGGATAGGACAGGACAGGACAGGATAGGATAGGATAGAATAGAATAGAATAGAATAGAATAGAATAGAATAGAATAGAATAGAATAGAATAGAATAGAATAGAATAGAATAGAATAGAATAGAATAGAATAGAATAGAATAGAATAGAATAGAATAGAATAGAATAGAATAGAATAGAATAGAATAGAATAGAATAGAATAGAATAGAATAGAATATTTTCAGTTAGAAGGATCATCCGGTCCAACTTCCTGAAGACTTTAGTGTTGCCCAAAATGTAAATGCACGTTTAAATACATTTAATTTGAATGCACCTTGAGTTCTGGAGGAGTTAGATTCTCAAACCTGCTATGACCTGACATGCTGGGCCATGCACACCAGTTTCCACGGGATTCCTCTTGCAAGTTGCTACTAACACATTGACAGGATCATGGCTTTTTACACTAATAAAATTAATTAAAGTGATAACAATACTAAGCTGCTAATACAATCACTGTCGTTTTACGTCTCAGATAGTATTTACCAACGGGCAGGGAGAGGAATGAATGAGGCCAGCACCAACTATCAGAAGGAAACACGATCTAGACATCAAAAAATGGAAAGTGATTCACAAATCTGCCGCGGTCCGCACACACACACAACCCTAATTTGTTTTTCTGCATTACTAACTAAGGTATAAGAGACCAAAAATATAATAATTAAAGGTCGCCCTGAGCACCAGAGTCATTATGGTCTATGACGTATTGTTTATCTCTTTCATATGCGCGGAAAGTAGGTGTGTGTTTTGCCTAGCAACCGTCACTAATGAGGTTCACAATTAAGAAGGCTGAATCCTCTCCCCTCGTCCTCTCCTTCCCCAGAGAGCCAGAACTAGCAACATTATAGGTTCAAGTAAGCATGCTCAGCCCTGTGGTGTTAGGTTTTAGTCTAGGTCCAAATTCAGCCTCTTCTAATGAGCTATTATGATCTTAGCAAAATACGAGTATTTATTTTTGTAAGCTGCATGAAAAGAATTTGACTCTGAGCAGCAAATATCGCTTAGAAAAATAAAGGCCACTTTTCCATGCTGCAGAAAAATCTACATAAATGTCACTTACCAACAGCTCCTTTTCTTGGCGATACGGTAATTGATTTGCTTTCTTCAAATGTTAAAAAACACAGTGCCAAATCCTCTTTGCCTAACATCCCATAAATGCTCAGTCGAGTAAGCTGCACCGTTGCAAATGAATGTGAAAATCTGAACGGCTGCTCCTTAAAGTCCTACTTTTAATAACAATGATGGTAAGGAATCAACTCAGAGTAAATAAACGCTGCTGGAACGGGCACCAGAGAATCCTGACGCCCTCGAATGGTGGAGGGAATGGCAGGGCCAGAGTTCCACACACTCTGGAATTTGGTGGGGTTCAGGAGATCTCAGGATCCTCGTGAGCAGGGCCATGCCTTGAGAATGAGCATCACCACCAGGTTCTGCTCCCTCTGAAATCACCACCCAACTCCCTGGGATTTTGGTGAGCCCGCAATCAGCTTCCACCTCTTAAAATGGGAATGGTGTGACCTGC
>CM067569.1:1547124-1549624 GCA_034336665.1 Luscinia megarhynchos
ATATTTTTCAGGCCATCTACCAAACTTCTTGAACTTCCCTGAAGGTTCAGTTGAAGTTTTAGGCATCGGTTCAAGGAGCTGTTGTTGGATCCAAATGACTTTATCCAGCCCTATTCACAATCTGTCTCTAAAGATTCCCTCAGACCTAAAACTCGGGATACAAGCTCACAAGCCTGGGAATGATTTATTTACGCCAATTCTTTTAAATACATTTGATTTTAATTTACAACAGCTCAAGAAAAAATCGGAACTCTGTGGTTTTGCAGTGGTTTTAACGTGAAAATTATTATTTTGGGATGAAGTATTGCTGGCTTTTTATCTGAAATGAGTATTAGAGTTTTTCTGGCATTTACCAATGAATTCAACTGAGGTGCGGGGAGGGAAAAGGGAGAAATAGTGATTTAATTTACTGTACTTTTGGATGAGGATTCTAGGTAATAAATTTGATCTGATGAATCAATCTCTCTTTTGAAAACAAAGAGCCTTTAACTGTTTACTCGACAGACTGCAGGGATTCGGGGAGAGTCCTCGCTGCTTATTGGGTAGATAATGCAGATTGCAGATGATGTGCAGATGATGTGCATTTTGATGAATATTTTCCCACTAGACTGCAACTGTTTCTATCTATTAATTTAGATCTAATGGGAAAAGTGTGTTCCTGGGTAGTTTTAAGGGAGGACTTTTGAAACCGTTAATGCATCCTGGGTATGTTTTTGTGCCTGCCTAAGGTCTATTGTTGAAAGGAACTTTTAAGTGATGGTAGCACCTGAGATTCCTATATCCTCTCTACTCCCAAAGAAATAAAACCTGAGCAAAAATGCTGGCATCCAAACCTGGCTGCCTCACTTGTGGCTGGGGAAGGAGAGAATATTTACATTTATTGATCTTTAGGATTGGGTTTCACCAGAGCTTCCAGATGAGATAGTGGTGACTGTGGTGCTTTTTAGGCAGGTGATTTATCCCAAAAGCCAGAGTTGTTTTGCTGCAAAGCTGGTGAGCACAGGTGGGGTTGTCATTGTTGTGAGCTTAGAAATGCTTTTATGACCAATATTATATATATATATATATATATGTATATATATGTATATATACAGGCCCATAGATACACACATATATATGTAGATGTAGAGTTTATACAAAGCTACAGCTGAGTATCCTGAGAGTATGACAAGTCAAAAGAGGTGTCCAACAAAATAAAAAATGAATGAACTAAAAGCCTCAGCCCAAGTTCCAGATATTTGAGCTGTTGGGAGCTGGTGCAGTTCCACGGCGCACAGGGAAGCGCTGCAGATTTGAACCAGATGACAGTCTGGCTCTCAGGGCAGAGCCTGGAATTCTAACTTGCTTTAGAGTAATGTCTTTAACTGATTTCTGAGGTGTGGATTTTGCAAATTTTGCTAATTTTGCTGTTTTGAGGTTCTTTCGAATGTGTAAATGCACATATGTATGGAACTGGAAGAAAAAATAATTAATTTTTCCCTTCTCGGGGTTGTATTTTGTCTTTATCCCTAAGTAAAGATGTTCAAAAAGATCATGAGAATGTCATGAGCTTCTCCCACTGGAAGAAAATAGTAATAAAGTTATGTAACTAACAACACTTTAACAGAAATAGATATTTAAAACACCTTTGGAGTATTTTGGAGGGGAAAAAAAACCCCAATATCCCAGCAATAAGAAAATAAAGAGAGAAAGCCAGAGCCTGCCTGACCGAGAAACTTCTGCTTTGCTTTATCCTGGAGTGATAGGGTGGCTGAGACAGTCTTTGGAAATTACAGCTGCCATTGAGAGGGAAGCCAAGCCTCGCTGTATTTCAGAAAATGAAAACGCTGTAGCCTGGCGGAGGGAGGGGCCGGGTCCCCAGGGCATCTGTTTCCCATCAGTGTCCCACCATGCTTGCAGCCTGGCTTGGCACTCTAACATTTAACCTTCCCAGCAGGAGGTAGACCATAGGGCAACAAGGCAGCGGAATAATGAAACAAGAGTGTAGTGTGGTGCACAAAGCCTTTGTGAGCGCACAAGTTGAGACGTTAAACCGTCGGGGCAGGGAGATGCGAAAGTTCCAGATTTTTCTCCAAAGCCCCCATTAGCCCGGCGCAGAAGCAGGAGCATGCCGGCTCCCAGCAGGCAAAGGCAAGGCCTTTCCCCATCTATCCATGCCTTTTTGCCCGCTGCTTTCAACTATTATAAAGATACAATTACCTTGGGAGATTGTGGCAGTTCAGTTGATTAGCACGGTGAATTAAAAGAATGAGTCACAAATGACATGTCCGGCTCTTCTCTACTAGTCCTTTGTATTCCCAGTGTACCTCACCCCTGTTGTCAGAAGGTCAAAAATTAGAGAGAGATAACAATTTTCAAGCAGCTAGCACTTAGGAGCAGAATTAACAATCATTCTGTATGTAATTGCCAGTTAATAGTAAATTGCCTTCTAGACTGTAAAATGCAATATAAACTGGTGGGCACCTAAAATTAAATTAATGAGGTATTTGCTGCATTTAAA
>CM067569.1:1554624-1557124 GCA_034336665.1 Luscinia megarhynchos
AACGCCATGTTTTGTTGTAGTTCCATATGTGTTGGGCTGTGGGACTTCCTTGGCATGATGAGAGCATTTATGATTTGATATCACACAGATTTCCTTCTCTACTGAAATAGTGCCAAGTCCCTCTCTTGCAATGTTCCCTGCTAAAAACTGGGATGGGTTGGATGGGAGGGGACCTCAAATCCCACCCAGTGCCACCCCCTGCCATGGCAGGGACACCTCCCACTGTCCCAGTGCTCCAGCCCCAGTGTCCAGCCTGGCCTTGGGCACTGCCAGGGATCCAGGGGCAGCCACAGCAAACCTGGGAACCCTGTGCCAGGGCCTGCCCACCCTCCCTGTGAAAAGTCCTTCTCCTTGGGGCTGTTTCTGATGTGATCCCCATTTTCTCATGATGTGTTCATTCTCTAATTTTAAATGGTGGTAAATTTGTGGATATTTTACTCTGCAGACTGTTCTCACACCGAAGTGTCTGGTGTGGTCTGATACAATAACTCCATTGACCAACACACCAAGTGGGTTTACTCCAAATGCTTTCCATTCCCTACTTCAGACTTCACCTTTTAAGTCTTTAAATATTTAAATATGTCCAGTATCACTGGCCCTAAATACCCACAGCAGCAGCAGAGTGATGTCTGTACAACAGAGAACATTGGGGTGATGTCCCTGTCCCTGTCCATGTCCACCTGGGACATGGACATACACCCCATAAATCCAACCATTACGTGGCTCTCTGGTTCCAGACATGTCCTTCTATCCAGGTGCTCATCCAGTGGCCTGGATGTGGCCCAGGGCAGCACACACGAGCAGAGGCTGTATGAGGTCCTGTTCCCTGTGTACACCTGCTGCACTCGTCTTTAGAGGGCTGTGTGATCTGTGAAGTTTTTTATTCATTCTCCCCTGCTCTGTCCCTCTCCCTCTCCTGCTCCTTCTCCATCTCATCCATTCATTCATTCATTCATTTAAAGTAAATCTGCAGCTATTATGATGGTAATGACTTTTTTGGCAAACATCAGAGCCCGGAACACAATCGTTCTCAGTCAAAGTGGAAATGCGGGTGCCCTTGAGGCGTTGTGAGGTATTAATGCCTCACTTGTCACTGAGTGCCACCACCAAGAGGTGTGACAAGAGCCCAGGTCCTGTGGTGGGACAGCCTGGAGGGGCTGGGCTGAGAATCCCTGGGTTATCTGAGGGTGGAAAACCACCATGGTCTTCCCATCAGATGTTTCTCAGCGGCCTCCTGGCATCTCTCGTGCAGTGAGGGTGAGAGTGCTCCAGCCCTGCTGAGACCACAAAGTGTTGGCATCAGGCTCTTCAAAATCAGGGGACAGATGATTAGTTAGAGTGTATTTAAACCTTAATTTGCTACACATTTGGGGAAGATGCTTTTTGGTTTTTTGATAACTCTCTGGCCCCTCACCCTTGTTTTTTCTCTCCCCTCATCCTGTGCTCCTTCCATCCCCCCTAGAGGAAGGGAGACACTGCTTGGTCTGGTGGGTGACTGGAGCAGGCCAGGGAGTGTTTTCTCTAATTTTTTTCCCCTCTCCACTTTTGAATAAAAAGTCTCTTCTGCTGGGGATGTTCTGAACTACTCTGCAACAGACCCTGAGAGGGATGGATGGCTCCTGAACTGAGTGACTTGAATTTGTCTTCAAAGATGTCAAAGCCACAAATGAGTCTTCAAAACACTTTTAATATTTCTTTGTTAACTCCTACCACAGACTGGTTTGGGCCAGAAAGGACCTTTAAAGTCCCACTCCTGCCATGGCAGGGACACCTCCCACTGTCCCAGTTCTCCAAGCCCAATGTCCACAGCAAATCTGGGCACCCTGTGCCAGGGCCTGCCCACCCTCCCAGGGAGGAATTCCTTCCCAGTATCCCATCTAAACCTAATCTCCTTCAGTCTGAAGCCATTCCTTTTCATTCAATGACCACATGTCCTTGTCTCCTCCTTTGTGAGCAGCACTGCATCCCAATATTCCCTGCCAGGTTCTCCTTGGTGCCTTTTTGGGGCTACCTAAAAACCGAGGCCAGACAAAATTAAGGGAATAAAAAGTGGTTTTAATTATTGAAGGGCAGACAATCCTTCCATTCACTCCCACAGCCAGCATTGTGGATGTCAACACTTGGGGTGGGCTTTGCTTTCCAGGGAGAGAAATAAATAAATAAGCAAATATGTAAACAAACAAACAGTATGGAGGCAGCTGTCCCCATGTTAGCATGAGCATTTTAAGGAAAATTCTATATCATTATCGAATCGAGTGTAATTATGATCTGACCTGTGAATTTTAGGCCTGTAATTGAAACAAGTGAGTGAGTGCCATTGTTTCCCTTCCTGCCATCTGAGGGAAAGTGAAGCAATTACGAGAAATCGGGGAGATAAAGACAAAGGCGTCGTTTTGGTTTTTTAATGAAAAATCTATTTTTAGTTTCTTTGTGGAATGAGGAGAACTTAAATGCCTTTAAATTTTTTTTTCTTCCTTTCTTTTTTTTTTTTTTTTTTACA
>CM067569.1:1569624-1599624 GCA_034336665.1 Luscinia megarhynchos
AAACACCTTTCCGAGTCAATCATAATTGAACAGCTGGATGTAAAATGCAATATTATTTTTAAGCTCGTCTCTAACTTTGACTTCAAACCACAAACCCTGTTTTCCTCCCAAACAAAATACCTTTGTAATACATCCCCTAAATATAGTGGGAGCACACGGGTGGCGTGTGACGTATTTTATCCACTTTATCGGTTCCTTGCAATTAGAGACTGCCAACATCACTGCACTTCTCCTGTCTTAGCGAAACATAACGCAGCTTGTTTGTTTTTCTTTAGGAAGTATTACTTAAGAGAGCAGCAGACCTTGTTGAAGCCCTATATGGGATGCCCCATAACAACCAGGTAGGTCAGCAGCGCGCTCTTTGTTCCCGCGCCGACACGTGTAGATCAATACCTGCTCTGTGCAGGGCTGGCAGAGCATCAGCACGTTGCCTTTGTACACAGCCGGGCTCTGCCAGCCACCTTGAGGGCAGTGTGATGTGATGCAATGCTCCGAGGGAAACGCTTCATCTTCCCGCTCTCCTCTGGCCGCTCGTTTGCCTATCAGAAATGACAATTAAGTGTGAGGTGCCAAAAGCATAAGCAAGCATTAAGGCAAGAGAATAACCTTGAACTCGGGCCAAAATATACAGTGACTAATGGGAAGTCCTAAAGAAATCTGCTCAGCCGAGTGGATCAGCCGTACTCTATTTTGCAAACTGCTGAAAATACAACTCCTGCCTCGGATGCATAAAAACCGTGTGATGATTTTCACCCAAGTTCCAGTGCTAAACTGGAGATTTGTGTTAATTTCTTTATTTCTTTATACTTACTGTGTTGAGGCACAATTGGGCATGGGAAGGAAAAGCAGGAGGTGTTGTTGAAACAGGCAGCAAACCCCTCGCCCTCACTATAATTCCATGTGAATCTCTTCAGTAAATTTTAGCGCTACTGCGACTTGGAGCATTCGCACGAATCTGAGTTGTCAGTGCTTATTTCGTGTCTCTCTAGGAAATAATCCTGAAACGAGCAGCTGACATTGCTGAGGCGTTGTACAGCGTGCCCCGCAACCACAACCAGATCCCCACTCTAGCCAACACTCCCGCCCACACCGGCATGATGGGCGTGAACTCCTTCAGCAGCCAGCTCGCCGTCAATGTCTCCGAAACATCGCAAGCCAACGACCAAGGTAGGTGGGATTTCAAGGGTTAATCCTTCACCTTGTTGGCTGCCTTTGGCCAGCTCCGTGTCCTCCCTCTCTCTGTCCCCGTAGCCGTGTGTCTGAGCGCGGAATGAAATGCCGTCTTTAACTTTCTCGTAATATTTAATTCTCCCTGTTCTTTCGTTTGCTGTTATCATAAAGCATCTCCGGTGGGGGAAAAAAAAAAAAAAAGAAAATTGGCAAAGTGTAGAAAGCTCTTTGTTATTCTCAATAAATATACAACGTGTATGGTTGGTTTATAAAATAATTATGTCTCTCTACCTCCACCTGGTTTTGGAATATTTACACAGATAAATCTAATTTGATGTCTGTGATTTTAAAATATTTTGTTTGTAGGCATGTGTGACATATATGTTACTAATAAAAGTAATAGTTGATTTAATTTACCTGTTGTAATTGAAAATGCATGTAGCATATTACATTTAAAATTAATTTTGATACTAATGAAAGGAGGGAAACAGGATTATCAGATATGTTCAAACGCATATTTTTTTTTTGCTTGCAACGTAATTATTAAATTGATTGCTCAGATAGGAACAAATTGTTATTTAAAATCCTGATTCCGCTATGTTACCTCTTCTAAAAAGATTGTCTTTTAATGCATTTCCAAGCTAATAAGCCTTATAAAATTCTGTACTTGCTCTTGAATTAGTTTTCACTGATGGCTACACCTTACGAAAGCTTGTTGTTAGCATAAAAATATCAATAACAAAATGAAGACCCCAAAACAGCCTTTCAAAGTAAATCACCGCAACAAAAAAGTTTTTCTTGTCAGCTCTGGCATTTGAAGGTGTGGAGAGGCTGAAAGTTCACGCAGTGTGTTGGTACAAAGCGGGACTCGAGCCTGTTGATAATTGCTCCTAAAGACAAACGTGAAGGCACCTGACACAGCTGGATCGAAGAGAGCTTTTGTTGGCTGTCTGTGCTAAGAGGAGAGACAACATAGAGTGCTCGCGGATGATTTAAGTAGGGTTGGCGTGATAAGGTTATCTCAAGCTGCAAGAGTTGATAGGGCAGTGAGAGACAACTCAGAGCAAAGCTGTGCAATCAATTAAAACTGTGTAATATATGCTGCATGAGGAAACCCCCCAGCCCTAAGTCTATCTTATAAAATAACATTATTTTTTTGGGGTGGGGGGGTTTCTAACACAGTAGGTTACAGTCGCAACACAAGCAGTGTTTCCCCGCGAGGATATGTTCCCAGCAGTACTCCTCAGCAGTCCAATTACAACACAGTCAGCAATAGCATGAATGGATATGGCAATGCCGGCATGCCCAATCTAGGTGTACCAGGTTCCCCTGGATTTCTTAATGGCTCCTCAGCTAACTCTCCTTATGGCAGTAAGTGTCTATTTTTGGTAACACATCATCATATAGATTCATATTTACTACAAAATCAACTCCTTGCATTGTTTTGATTTCCTCTATTGTCAGCTACTGGATAAAAGGAGGGGTGACTCTGGAGGCTGGACGTAAAAATGAAAATAATAAATTGACTTGTTTGCGCCAGAATACAATCTCAGATAGAGAAAAAAGAAAAAAAACCAAAAAAACCAAACAAAACAAAACGAAACCAAAAAAACAAAATAAAAATTGGACTGCGCAATTCGTAACAAAAGTCCAACACAAAAGAGTTTGCCTGTTATCCAGAGAGTGGCCAAGCCAAGGCATTTCATTTTTATTTTTTTATATATATTTTTTTATATATATATATCTCTATATATATTTTAAGAGGCAAGGCCCTATCACTCTCTTTTTCCGTGTTTGCCGTGAAAACCTCAATCTGAGTCCTGATTATTTTTGCTTTATTGCAGTAGTGCCGTCAAGCCCTACCATGGCAGCCTCTTCGGTCACCCTCCCTTCAAACTGTAGCAGTACACACGGCATTTTCTCATTCTCACCTGCCAATGTCATCTCTGCAGTGAAACAAAAGAGCGCCTTCGCTCCTGTTGTCAGGCCCCAAGCCTCTCCTCCACCATCTTGCACCAGTGCAAATGGAAATGGACTTCAAGGTGAGCCCCATCTCTCTCAATTTTCTCTCTGCTGCTTCTTTTTTTTTATTTATTTTTTTTTCCTTTTGGTGTTTTTTTTTCTCGGGGAGAAAGGTACCTGGCTGGTTTTATTTTTTTTTCAGTGTTCTAATAGTGATGCAAAAGCAGGAGGAGAAATAGGGTAGTGTGAATGGACTGCTGAGATTTTCAGATTTTTAGTTCATTTTTGATGCTTGCATTAGAGCAAACACCAGTTGTTTTTCTGGCATTTTCCCTTAGGAGTTTGTGCCTTAAATTTTAAGGGAAGACTGTATCCCTGAATGCCTCTTGGAGGGTTTGTGTGCTCCTGGTGTTTATGTTTTCTGAACACATTTCTGTGGATGTTTAAGCCCAGCAGTGTTCTGGCAGGACACGGTGTGATTTCCTCACATAGTGTAGGGTGCAGTAGTGATTTTGAATATGTCAAGTTAATATAAATCAGGTTCAGCAGTGGACTAAGCTTCCCTGGGCTAGGTATGCAGTGGTTTGCATGCTCTGATGTCCCAGCTCTTACTGTGGTGTTAGGGTTACATTCCTAAATAAATTAAATATTTTAATTAGGGCAGGCAATTTTAATATTTTACCTTTTTGTTAATTTTATTTTTTTTTAAATCCTTGTGATTTCATGTGGGCAATGCAAGGAACAACTGATAAATCAGTGGCAGAATGTCCGTGGCCACCTGCAGGGTGTGGGGCAGGAGGAATTACGGCACAGTGAGAGAACAAAAACACAAAGAGGTCACCCTACAAAGGAAGGCTCGTGGCCCATTTTGCCATTTTAGGGGGTGTTTGGACATGCAGAAGGTGGGACTGTAGGTGCATTAGAAGAGTTGGGAAGGTTTGTGTGCCTCTGGTGGAGTCTGGGTGCACAGGGCAGTGAATTGAGGCACTTCAGGTCCCGTTGAAAGGTGGAGGATGCTCCCATCCCAGAGGTCATCACTCCTCTTGGAGTTAAGCAGCAGCACAGGATTATTTATTCTTTGTACCACCACGACTCCCATAATCCCCCCAGCACTCACAGGCAAACAGGTGAGGGGGGTTTAATCTGCCAGACCAGCTCTGGACACCTGCATTTTGTGGGGCACTTCGGAGAGGCATCATCCCAGTCCCACAGAGCTGCACTCCAGGATCAAAAAATGAACCTTCCTGTAGCTTGCTCTTTACTTCTTGGCACAAAAAAAGCATCTGAGACCTTGTTATACACTCAGGTCAACAAAGAGCTGAGAATCCAGACATGCAAACTCAGTGTAGCATGAATATTAAAGGAAAGGATAATTAAATGAACGTTTTTTGTGTATTTTTTTAGTGGGAGCTTCACTGTGTTACTACTGTAAGCAAAAACTATATCCATATTCTTAGAAAAAATAATCCATTAATAAAATAATCCAGTGTCCTACTTTTCTCTTTTTGTAAGAAAACATTGATATGAAAAGTGAATACTGAAATAAAATAATGGGGAAAAAAGGACAAAATAGAATAAAAATAAAATAAATAAAAATAATAAGTGTGAAATAATAGACAAAAAATAATATAAATGTGGTAACACATGTCTGAAATCTGAGGCAGGAAGATCAACTACTTGATTTTTTATTTACTCTGAACAACACAAGATCTAAATTAAAATTATCTAAATTTTTGCCAGTACAGTATGTGAATAAGGGGCTTCCTGTCATACACTCCAGGTTTTAGGTGCTTGAAATCTCTAGATTACCTCACAGTGGGGTTTTAAGGAGAACTGGGAGGGCTGAATGCCTGCACTGAGCCCCCAGTGTCCCTTAGCACTTCCCCAGGCCCCAGTAATTGCACATCTCCATCCTCAGGTACAGAAAGCTTTTTGCATAAAGCTCAGAAGATGACTTGGAATCAGCCAATGCTGATTTGCTAAATAGGTCATGAATTCAGCTCGTAGGCTGAGCCCAGCCTCACTTTGCACTCAGATTTTTTCATGCCCAGAGAGCCCAGTGAAGACATAATGATGCCTTCAACCCCCAATTTTTGGATGCTGCAATCCAAGCAGCAGATTTAGTGTCATCCTTTTGGGCTTTGGATCAGCATCTGAACCAAAAATCAAGTGTTGAAAGTAAATAGATAATACATAGATACACAACTAATTAATTTAAAAAAATGTCAAATTTCCTCTGTCATCTGAACATGAATCATTTTGTGTTGAGCAGAAAGACCCAGAGAAACAGGCAGAATGTCCTTCTGGCCTGGTAATTAGAACAGTGATTTTCAGGGTAGTGGCAATAATAATAATAATAATAATAATAATAATAATAATAATAATAATAATAATTTATGCTAAGTAGACAGGACCACAAGGTGATGCTCAGTATGGTGGGAATTAGGGAACTGACATGGAGTCATAGAATCCTGGAGTGGTTTGGGTTGGAAGGGACCTTAAAGACCATCTAGTTCCAGCTTTGGCAGGGACCCCTTCCACTACCCCAGGGTGCTCCAAGGCTGGTCCCACCTGGCCCTGGCCACTTCCAGGGACCCAGGGGCTGCCACACTTTCCCTGTGCCAGGGCCCCACCTGCCCCACTCTGGGAGCTCCTTCACCATCCCAGCACAGGCACCATCCCTTTCTCCACCCAAAGCTTTGAGTCAGCTCAGGCTGAACTCACAAAATCCCTCAGGCTGACAGAGCTCCCCCATCCATCCTCCAGATCTCAGCTGCAGCCAGGGCTGAGAGGGCAGGACAGGCAGGAGTTTGTCAGCTCCCTCCTTCATGAGACACCATCAGGAGAAGCCACCAACACTCCTGTGCTGGCACTTACTTACAGTGCATTTGATCCATAGAGCTCATTAGGGAGTTTCTGCTTCTTCCTTCCTATTTTCCCAGTCATTTGTTGACCAGGAACTCTTTTTAAAGTTTAATTAGTTGCTTTCTGGTCTCTGAACAGTCACCTCGAGAGTTTTCTGATCAGCACATTTTCTACATTAAGTTAAAATATGGAGTTTGAGAGCTGCAGTCCAATGCAGCTGAAGTTTTTTAGGTGATCTTCAAGTGCAGAGTCTCATTTTAGGGCAAGATGTGAAAGAGCTGAGTGACAGCTGAGGAGATGTCACTGTCAGGAATGGTCACACTCAGTCAAGCCATGAGAGCAGTAAGAGCTCATGGTGTTGCATGAGGCAAATCCTGCAGCTTAGACTTGGATAAGAATGGATAAGAATTCAGACAAGGGTGGTCCTTTTGTGGGGATTTGGGGTTGATTGACCCCTCCCTGGTGGGTAAACCACTGCAGGGTATCTGTGTGGGAAAAATGCTGCTTGTGGTGCATCTGAGTTGGTGAGAACAGCAGAACTAAGCAGTTCCAGCTGGACCTCAGGGGGACTGTCTCCTAATAAAGAATGGAATAGAAGTTGAACTGCTCTAACTTCTGGCTTGTGCTGGTGTAACCCTGAGCATCAGGACCACCCCAGCCCACCCCACCAGAAGCAAGATCTGTAAGCACAGCCCCAAACCCCTCTCTGTGCTGCAGGACCTGCTGCCCAAGGGTGAACATGGAGACATCTGTAGGTGACACTTTTTATGTAAAGAGATCCAAGAACCTTCTAGTGGAAGATGTCTCTGCTCATGGCAGGGAGTTGGAACCAGCTGGTCCGTTAAGATCCCAACCCCAGCCATTCTGGGATTTTATGATTCAACAATGAAGGCAGAGTCAAGAGTGAAAAAGACAGTGTGGGGGGATCTCAGAGGGGTCAGGCAGTGGGCAGTGCCAGCCTGGGCTGGGTTTGCTCCTCCCCTCTCTGCAGCTGTGCCAGCTGCACGTCCATCCTCAGCCAGCCGTGCCTGAGGAGGGCCAGCCTCAGAAACTGCAGCTCCTGCAGGAGACACCTCCCTCCCTGCTTCCCCAGGGCCTGACTCACCCCTGTGAGTAAGCCTACAAAAAAAACCCAGGGCTTTTGGGCCATATCCAAAAAGCCACAATCTTGTTGACTCTGCGTGACCTCCATAGTCTATGAGCAGAAAGTCAAGTACTCACACGAATTTTTTAAGAGCAGGATCCTACCGTGTGTGTTCCTCAGGGCAGAGAGTCTTTTCCTGTTTAAAACAATGAACATTAAAGGTAGAAAAGAAATTTTTTAGTGAGGGACTACTGGCTCGCTGCAAAGTTGGAAGCACAATATGTGTTCAAAATTTGGTTTTCAATCGTAACTTACTTTCTATAGATTGTGAAAGATATTGCTCTCTGGCTACAGGACTATAATGCACAGCAAAAGGCTCTCCATATTCTTTTAAAATTGCATCCTGCTTAATTTTCTGGTCTTCCTCCAGATGAAAGTATTAAAATTATTATTAAAAAACTCACCAGCTCATTTTTCTTTAAGAAGGCGTTTGGTATCAATTTGCACAGCAGGAAGCTCAGTGCAGAAATTCACAATTGCCAAAGATTGCTACTAAAATAAATTGTGAAATACACATCTAGAGCACCAGCCTTGCACCCCCCCTCAGACTGTGCCACAAAGAGACTTCAACAAAAATGGTTAAATTAAAGAATTGAGATTTTTTTTCTTTCCCAAAGAAAAGTAAGGCTGATGGAGGGTGGAACAGAGGAGGTTTAGTGAGAGGCTATTTTTAAGGGTTTCTTGAGGGGCTGCCCGGGGAGGTTTGGAGTGCCCATCCCTGGAGGTGTCCCAGGAATTCCTGGAGGTGGCACTGAGTGCTCCAGGCTGGGGACAAAGTGGGGATGGGCACAGCTTGGACTTGGTGATCTTGGAGACGCTTTCCAACCTAAATTATTCTGAGATTCTCTGAAAACATGATAAGGAAACAGAGTATTTTGGGTAGAAAGGCTCTCTGCCAAGATACCCACTGTTAAATTTTGTAACTTCAGTTGCTGGTTAGGTTTAAAATAGTCATTATTATGAATGTTGCAAAATTATAACTTCAGTTTTGATTTTGACATATTTGACACGCTTAACTGGGGAGAAAAATGGCAAAGTTGGAAGTATTTATCCTGTTTCAAGAGCACCACCTGAGCTGTGTTTTAGGGAAGTTTAACTCCATCTAAATCCACAAAAAGCCCTGGCAGGACCAGGGGCTGCTCCAGGCTCTGGGTGCAGTGCTGGTCGTGGTTGTGTTACCCATGAAATGTGTACAGACCCAGCTCTCCCAAACTGTAAAGCTGCAACAGCGAATCTGAAATAAATTAATATTGTTGAAATTAATGAACTGAGAAATTGAAGTTCACATCGCTACACGAACAAATTTATTAATATCTGTTGTACATAAATTAATGAGAAATATCATTACGGCAAAAATTAAACAACACTAAAATTAAAGACTGTCTAAATCATGCTTCTATGAAAGAGTTAACTAGGAAAAAAGCCGTGGTTGTTGGCATCTCAGTCTTTATCTGTTAAAAAACCCCAGGATGTGGCTGGTCAGGGGTGTTAATATCGTGTCTTTTCGTGGGTTTGAGCTCTAGGGTTGGGAGAAGGTTTAGGAGTTCTTGGTTTTGGTCTTGGAGAGTTATCAAGAGCTTTTATCAGGAAGTAGAATGGTGGAAAAGGAGGTTTTGTGCCCAGGGCACGGGGTGCTGATGGTGGGATATGCCCCAGGGCTGGGGGCACAGCCAGAGGAGTTGTCAGAGCCTGGGCACTCGGGGTGTTCTGCCAGCTCCTCTCCCAGGGAGAGGCTGCTTGGGGTGTGTTTTTGGGAGAGGTGTGTGGTCCTTGCTCTGGGGATGCCGTGGAGGATCCGGGCTCCCAGCGTGCCAATAACAGCTCCTTCTCTTCTCTTTTTTCTTTTAGCCATGTCCGGGCTTGTAGTCCCGCCAATGTAAAGTCACTTTTGTTTACCTACCGTAGCACCAAGCTGCAGAGGATGGGCTTAGGGGACAAGTTTAGTATATTAAGACATGCTGATGGAAGCAGTATCTTCACGCAGAATCAGCAACAAAATCGAAAATGCTACAGGAAAAAAAAACACCCACAAAAAATAACCCCACAAAAAAAAAGAAAAAAAAAGACTTTGTTTAAAGATTTTATTTAAACTATTAAGAATCTACATGCAAACAACCTACTTCTTCATGAACAATTCCATTTTATTGACTGAATTTTTCTCATATTTTCACATTTCTCAGTCCTGGAGAATAAGGAAAAAGCGACGCCTATTTTGTATAAAGTTTCTGATTACGTCTTGGCTATGTCTAGTACTTGCTATGTGTTGGGAGAAACTTTGTGGATGCACCATTTTGATTATCATGAAACACTGATGAAAAATGCCTCCGAACATTTTTCTGTACTCATAACTAGATTCACAATGGTTGTGTATCTCTATAATGTGAAATATTTTTTTGTGGTGGAAAACAAAAAAAAAGCGGGGGGGGGCCAAGGAGGTTATGAGCCATCAAACTGGAAAAAAAAAGAATAAAAAAAAAAAAAAGGATGAATATATGATTAGAAAAGAAAAAAAAACCACACAAAAAACCGGGGCGCGGGGGCGGGCGCGGGGGGGTTTATCGTTGCTTAACTTCATCTTAATGAAATGGAACTTTGTAACTTATTGTAGTTAGAAATTGTAACTTTGATATTGAATTCTCTTGCCTTCAACAAGCACACTGACAGAGAAAAAAAAAAAAAGAAATTGCTACTGTCTGTTGGTTTAAAAAAATGAAAAAAATATACTTCCACTGCTAGAGCTTCCTGTTAAGCAAGTGTGATCTGCAACATTTTTTCAACTTTTGCTAGCACTGTATACTATTGCATTTTAGGCTACTGTGAAGTCTATGTTTCTTGTACCAGAAAATTGTCCTTTTGACTTCTAGATCCTTCTTCCCTAATGTGTTTTGTATGTGGTTATAAAATTGTAGACTTTTGTGATTTTGCCAAAGTTGTAGCTAAATATTTATACACTTGTCTTGAATTTTTTTCAGATCCACTTAAATATTTAGACAAAAAAAAAGCAGATTTTATTCCTTATGAGGGCTATAAGGAATAAAATATTCTTATCCATTGCAACACTTTCTTTCACATAAACACTTGCAGTCACTAAGGGAATTTATTTTGTAACATATCAACTATAAATATTGTATTTATCTTTGAAATTTTGTATATTGCTTTTCATCTTTTTGGTTTTGTTTTGGGTTTTTTTGTTTTTTTGGTTTTTGGTTTTTTTTGTTTTGGTTTTGGTTTTTTTTGTTTGTTTGGTTTTTTGTTTTTTTGGTTTTTTGGGTTTTTGGTCTTTTTTATGTTCTTGTATGTACTGGTTTTTGTCCTGGCCTGGTATCGTGATGCTGAAATAGCATTAAGCCAAGAATTGTTGCCTTCATGTTTTTCTTTTAAATAAATCAGTGTTTGTGCATTTCATTTGTACTTCATAAGGTTGCTATTGTTTAGCATTTCCATCCTTTCTTGTTTTAATTTTTTTTTCAAAAATTCAAATTCATTGTTTATTTTTATATTGTTTTTAAGTTATCAGAACAAATAATTTTGAAAGAAAAGTCGTTTGTTGTATAGTCAAATCAAAATTGTGCCACATGGCTGTAATGAATACTAGTAGACTATGTGCATGTGATACAGCCACAGAAAAGATGAATCTATTTTGTGGTTGCATTTTTTAATTTCCTTTTTTTGTTTGTTTGTTTGTTTGTTTTCTTTATTTTCTTTATTTTTTAATTTTATTTTTAATTTCTTCTTTTTTTTTTTTTGAAGATTGTAAAAAGTCATTTTTAGCTGCCACCCATGACTTTGCCACATAGCTGAACTGTGTTTACTGGAAAAATTCAGAGGCCTAAAGTTTAAAAATAAATTCACTTCTGATGTTTTAATTAAAATGTTTGCCACATGAACTTCTCTGATGCCTTAAAAGTGAACTTCTTTGAAGAACTTTTGTGCTGTTTTATCACAGGCTTACACCACAATTGTTAATCACAACTTTATTTGGATGATTTCTGGTGTAAAAAAATAAGGGGAACAAAAGCACAATCCTGGTGTACAATTCTGCCACTCCTTTACCTGTCGATTTTCTGCTGCACTCTGCACTCTCCCAAACCCTGCTCTGCTCAAAACCGGGAAAGGTTCACGGGAAATCAGCATCACACCGAATTTTTTATGTCTGGGAGTTGGTTATTTAGGTTTCTTGGGGGTTTTTTTTTAGGGAACTTTTTGTAATCAACCCGTAGCCAGCCATACTTTTTAAACTGGAATGACCTCCGCCGTGTCCCGTGGCTCTCAGTGCCAAACCCAGCCAGAGAAACGTGGAGTTGTTTTTATTTTTACTTTGCACTAAATCCTTTGCCAGCGCAGCACTGAACAAAGCGTTGCAAACTGCAGCAGAATTCACCTTTGAACCAAAATAGGAGGGAACATTTTAATTTTTTTTTAATTATTATTATTATTATTTTTTTTATTTTTGTATTTTTTTTTTTTCGTTTTGGGCAAAAAAACAAATGCACATTTTAGTCAAGCTTTTCTGAAAGGGTTTAGAAGAAGGGTTCAGCATAGCACAGCTCTGTGAGCATGGCCAAGGCTTGGCTAGGTGGGAAAGCCTGAGAAGTCACTTTGGAACTGAATTGCCTCCGTTATATTTTGTCTAAGTAAGGTTTTGCTCTAAAAAAAAATAAATAAAAAAAGAGGTCACGTGTACATGTTAAGAAAGTCTGCAAGTTCCTTCATAAATGCAATCTGTTTGTGTTTTAGATTAATTAGTCAATGCACTCATTGCTTCATTGTCTCCAGACGGAAAGCTTCACTAAATGGTAGATTTTACTGTTAAAGACCCTACAATAAGATTGTTTTATCTGTACATTTTTTCATATATTTAACTGTATAAAAAAATGTTCATTTTACACAATATTTAATTAAAGTATTTCTTGTCTGTGAATTTCATTTTTAGTAATTTTATCTGTTTTGATTATTAAAAAAAGTGACTAAACACGAAACGAAAAATGCAACACTGGGGGTTTCATTTCTAAATATCAGAATTTTTATTCCTTTGTTATGAAAAAGCCCAAATCCTTGACGTGGTCTTTCCAGTTTCCTGGGAGGATAATGAGGAAGGAGATCTCTGCTCTGCAGTGGCAATCACTTGTTGCTCAGCCTTGGTGAAGTATTTATCCAAAACTGCTCACTTTTCATGAGGATAACAGCAGAATATCTCTTTTTCTTATTTAACCAAAACTGTGCACTTCAGACAGGCTTTCTGTAAAGCAAAGGCAACAATAGATTTTCTTTTTTTTTTTACTATTTTGATATCATATTGTGAAAGTCTGTAAACAGGAAAAGTTATTTTAAACAAGGCACAACCCGAATTTTCCATGCGGTGGTTTGACATTGAAGGTCGACATGCTCGTCTCTCCACTGCTGAGAAGGAAGCAAATTCTTTTGCTAATTATAATTACTGAGCACAAATATTTCATCCTCTGGGCCACAACATGTGCAATGGGTACAAAAATATGTTTGTAATGAGGTGGGCACACGCACCTCTGAGCTGGAGAGAGTTGCAAAGCTTTGCCTGGTGTACCAGTCTGAGCTCCCCGCCCCAGACACCAAACGTGCTCCTGTGTCCTTGTGCATGACCAGCACCCCCAAAAAAAGGGTATTTCCCCAGGAATATGGCTCTGGCAGAGGAGTGTGAGCGCCTGTGGTGGTGGAACAGCCAGTTTGTTATGGAGTTTGATCCGGTCATTAATCAGAGGGCTGCTGACAACTTTGAGAGGGCACTGGGAAACTCGGAGCTCCAAAGTAAATGGATGGAGTGGTGCACGTGGCTCCAGTGCCAAAGGACTCTCTGTGTGTCCCAGCCCCTCCCCGGCTGCCTGTGCTTAAGGGATGGAGTGGGAGAAGGTAAAACCTGGATTTTGAACTGTGCTTCTTTTCTTCTCCAGTATTTCCATAGATTTCCAGATTTGATGGAAACAGGTGTTAAAGCTGCAGGACACTTTGGAGGATTATTATTATTATTATTATCATTATCATTATTATTATTATGTTTTGAAAACTGCTCCACTCTGAGTGTGTATCTGTGTATCGTGTTTAAACAGCGGCATAATCAGATGCATCCCGCTAAAAAATAAGCTGGTTTTTAGGGATGAAAGTCTGCACGACGCCTGCTGGCGCTTTCCCTTCTAGCTTTATTTCAAAGGTTTGAATAATGAGCATCTAAATGGTTCCTCTGACTTCCAGTGCAAGGAAAATACAAAAGGAGAAAATCCACATATGACAATTCCTAGAGCAATCCACCACCTACGACACATCTGGGTAAGAGCCCTGCTGAGGAAATATGTTGTGTCAGACCCACAGTGAGTTTAGACACAGGAAGATGATAAAAATTCCTTAATCAAAATGAAGGAATAAGAGTCCCTAAAAGTACACGCCAATTATTGCAGAGCAGCTTTTAAAAGTCTTTCAAGCTTTTAAAGATTATTCAAAGCACTTGAAATAGGCTTCAATCTAATGCCTCATTTCATTGCATTAAACAGCCTAGTTAATAAAGAATCAATATATTCAAAGGGCAAGGTTATCTTTTGTCTATAAGGGGTGGTGTCATTCTGAACCTTTTATAGTTCAAATGCTGAAAAAGACCTCATGAAATCCATACTCATCAAGTGGGTCAACTAGAGCAATAAAGAGGCCTCTGAAAGAATGGCTGCACTCCTTTAAAACAACTATAACTCTTATCTCCCCACATAGTCCTCGCCAGGCTCCGCCAGAAAATGTCAATTTCTCATCAAGACAAGAGCCCCGGCGATAATTTTTTTTTTTTCCCGGAGAATACACACAATTAGGAGAATGCAGAAAGGCCCCAGCAGTGATTTGTAGCGTATTCTGTGGCGGGGGGCTGCGGGCAGACGATGAGCGCTGCTGATAACGGGGGTGTCGCTGGGGTGAACGCGAGCGCGGCGCGATAACCGAGCATCGCCGGCGCACCCCGCGCTCAGTGCCCGCACAAAGAGCCTCCCCTTCCTCCCCGACACAATGCCCCTTCAAGGAGCTCTTTTATGTGCCAATGAGGCTGCTTTTAATGACATTGGAACTCATCAGAGGAAATCTAAACCCCTCAAATCTGATTACAAATTGATTTTTTTGGCCACTTGTCGTCGTTCGATGTGGCGCCCTAAGTTTTGCAGGAAAAGGAAGAGAGAGCAACCTCTAAACTAAAGCATACAAAGGAGGAATGTTCCTTAAGTCCCATAAGGCGTAAAAAGTTTTTAAAAGTTGCTGGTATCCTTCAAAACTCTATCTTTACCCAGACACTTCATAAAATACTAAAGTTGTAATCAAATGAACTTTCCTAGAACTTAAAACTGTGGAAATCAAATGATGGAGCCCAAGCCATTTCCCTTTTGCATATGCAATGCTAAATTGCATTGTTAGATAAAATATCAAATGTAATTTCTCAGTGCTCAGAGTCAAACTGATGGAGGAGCTGAGACTGCTCTGGGACCTGCTTCAGCTGGTGCCTCACTGAAGCTCTTTGGCCAGCTGGAATATGACAGTGACAGAGGTGAAACAGTTCTGGCTCTATTTCATTTCTTAAACAATTTATTTCTTATACATTTAAATAAAGCAACAGTTGCACCTAAAGATTTTGTTTTCTCTTTCTTGGCTTCGTGCTATTACTGAAAGGACATCAGGAATTAAAGGCTGCTGTTAATTAGTCACAAAATTGTACATTTTTGGTGCCCACAGAACTTTTAGAGGATTTTGGTTATGTGACTCTTTGTTTGCACTTATCTTTAAATAAATGAAGCTGTTTGAGAAATGACTTTTGTAGCAAAAGACTGTAAGTACCTCCAGACTGAACAGGGGTGGTGAGGGTGCAAGGAAATTATCTGAGAGCTGCTTTGCTTCAACCAGAAAAAAAGCACTGATTTCCTACTGTGTAATATCTAAAATAGAAGTATCAAGTGAAAAAAAAAAAAGAAACTGAGGCTGGAATTGGTGTAGGGAAAACAGCCAGTCAAGAATTGCCCTGTATCTACAAGGAAACATGGGATGGAGATACCAAGGGGAAGATGGAGAGAAGAAAGGAGGAAGATGTGAAAAAAAATTGTACAATGGAACCCAATAAAGTTGTATTTAATGATCTCCTTCCTTGTGCCATGGAATTCTGTTGTGGGACAAAGTTCTTGGGGTGTGTTTGGAATTGTTTGGGTGGGAAGGGACCTCAAACCCCCCCAGTGCCACCCCTGCCATGGCAGGGACACCTCCCACTGTCCAACACCAGTGTCCAGCCTGGCCTTGGCACTGCCAGGGATCCAGGGGCAGCCACAGCACATCCTGGGCACCCTGTGCCAGGGAACCTTTTCCTCCTTAGGACAGCTCTAGGTCCAGGCTCTTGTGTCCACAGATATAAAAGAAACTGTAATGAGTACAAATATGACATTATTATTATTATTATTATTATTATTATTATTATTATTATTATTATTATTATTATTATTATTATTATTATTATTACCTGTAATAACCACTTCACAAGTCTGTTTGGGCAGACCAGTTCAGTCCATGGTGCTTCCTCACCTTTTTGGTTTATCTGTGTGTGTCATCTTAGAGTAGGACATGAATCCAAAAAAATGCTGCTGTGTCCCAAGTATCTCTGCAAGGACTTGCAAGATTTCTCCTCAACTATTTCCTCACTTATTTCACCCCTTAAGCACAGCCTGAAAAAATTTACAGCGGCCAAGCAGAGGGTAGAGACCAGACAGAGGTTCTGAGGCACCAAGGGGTGAAGCCAAGCCCATGGGTGAGAACCATGGACCTCACAAACCTTAACAAATCTTACCAAATTCCTGGAGCTGCTAGAATCTGAGCAGCAGGGGCCCAAAGATATCAGTACTTGCAAAATATAAGCATAAGTGATGTTTTTTGTTAATTGGAAAGCTACTCAGAGCCTTTTCAGAGCTCTAAACCAGCATTATCTGGCCCAAAGCTGCTGAAAGAACGTTTTACAGAGGTCCAAGCCATCCTTGTCCTTTCCAGAGCTGAATATCCCCAACCAGGGATTTGTCAGGATCCTTCTGCAGCCCAGCCCTGAGCAGTGACAGAGCACAGGGACAATACAGACTGGGAGCAGCACTTTTAACAAAAAATCGTGTCCTGGAACAACCTTTTCAGTGTATTGCACAAAAGGATTTTGAAAATGCTCTGCTTTTGATGGCTGTAAAAGGCCATGACAACTAACTGGAATGGCTCAAAAATAGCAGATACATAGACAGATACAGAAATACAGAAATGAATAAATACAGTTGAGCCATTAACTATATTTACATTTGTGAAGTACACCAGGAATCTGCAATAAATAATTTTAAACTTGGTTTTCATTTTTAAATTAGCCTGGAAAGTAGCTGTCAGAAACAAAGGTCTGCTCATGCTGGCCAGGTGCAGTATTATAAAAGAACCTATGGAACTTTATCAAGAGGAGAGATCTTTCTCCCAAACTGTGTGATGGGGAGGGTTTATTTAGCATTTTTCTGATGTCACAGAGTTGATGTCACAGGTTGGCTTTGCACCCTCCAGTTTGGATCACTGCAGAGCTGCCATGGGAAGGAGCCCAAGGAAAAGAATAATTTTGATATATAATTCAGACTAAATGCAAAATAGTTTTAGGAGATGAGCCTTTCTGGGGTCACCTCGAGGTGGTTCAGATGAGTGAGCTGGCAGACCCAGCTCTGACCTGGAGTCAGAGGTTTGCAGTGACAAACTTGGTGACAGAGATTTCAGCAGCAGAGCTGGGTTGGTTTTTTCCTCTTCATTTCAGTGTATTCATCTGGTTCAGGTCAATGATGAATTCACTCAGAACTGAAAGCATGATTGGGAGTTGGAAGAGCAGAAAATGTGTTTTCCTCTCCCTATCTATGAATAAAAAATAAATTT
The DNA here is from genome assembly GCA_034336665.1 of Luscinia megarhynchos. Lineage (NCBI taxonomy): Eukaryota > Metazoa > Chordata > Aves > Passeriformes > Muscicapidae > Luscinia > Luscinia megarhynchos. Next base: position 1,586,681 of record CM067569.1, read on the forward strand.
GAAAGGATAAGATCTGCTGGGTTTTAATATCCTAAGGACAGGATGATCAGAAACCACCTATTAATTTTTTTTTTTTACTATAGATAATAATATCTCCTTGCATATTAACTTTATCAGTGAAATTAATTAATGAAATTTATCATTCAGGTGCAGAATATGCTCCTTGATTTTGCAGCCACCACTATTTTGGTAGGTCTGTTTAACTGATGGAATTAATGCTGTTCTCACCACAGTGAGAACTCTCATTTCCATCCAAAAAGAACATGACAACTCATATAATAAAAAAAGAAATGCAACATTCTGCATTCTCATCCCTACAAAGATATAAAGCACATAATCAGATTACAAAATATAATTGCATACATGAATGTAAATAAATTAAATAATGGGGAGAGCTCCGTGATCAGTCAAAGGAAGTGCAAATTTAGTAACGCTCTCAGATTTGAACAAAACCAGTTAAATTTGTTGATAATGGGAATAATCTCCCCTTAGGAGAATGAGCTGACATTCTCAGGGAAAAATTAATAAAAGGTAGATCAGACAGTACACTTTCCCTCATTTTCAGTGAAAAACTTGTTTGAAAACCATCTTGAATGGTGATAAGATTGAATTTTCTAGACATTTTGAGGGAAACAGACTTGTGGTTTTCCAAAAAAAAAAAAAAAAATTTGTCCTTCCAGTCAAGTTTTGGGTTTTTTTTTTTCCTCTTTCTTTTTTCCTTCTTCTTTTCCCTTGCCATCCCCTGAAGTGGGTGTTTGGGGCAGGTTGGTGAGATGTTGGGAGAAGGAGAAAGGTTCATATGTGAATGAATCCCTAAACAAAGTTATCCTGTGAGCCTCAGCCTCTTGGCTTTTCCTCCTCTTTTACAGAAACCCACCCTTCTTTTTCCTTCCCTTGACCCATATCTTCCTGAATTGGGATTTAGCAATTACACTCCTCAGGCTGCTTATTAAAACCTGCTCGTGTATCTGTGTTTCCCAGCAGAGCCCTCCTGTCACCGGCCCTGTTGTTTGATCTGGCACTGAACATGGAAACAGGAAAATCTGGGATCAGTGCAGCCTTCCCAGCAGCCCAGCTGGGGCTCTTCCAAAGCTGCTCTGGGGAAAAGCACTGATGCCCAAATTTGTCCTGCAGTGGGGGGACATCTTTGGGTCGTGTTTTGATGTGAAGGAGGTGCAGTGTCACAGAATCATGGAATGCTTTGGGTTGGGAGGAACCTCAAAGCTCTTCCAGTTCCAGCAGCTTGCACTCGACCAGGCTGCTCCAAGCCCAGCACACACCTGTGCACACCTTTGTGTGCTGCAGCCTGCTGTAATTTACATCTAACACTTATTTTCCTTCGAATCCTTACAGTTTTTAAAAAATTCCACCTCCTTGGAGGCCATGTGATAAAGGAGACCACAGGTGTTAGGTGATGCTGCTGGGACAGTCCAGTCCCAGCCCCTGAGGGCAAAGCTGGGGCACCACACCATCCTTCTCTCTGGGCTGCATTTTGCTGCCTCACTAAAGCTGAGCTGCACCTAGCCCAGCCTGGCCTTTGCTGAGCCTGAGCTGGTCACAGGAGCCTCTGGGGCTGGTGTGGCCCAGGGATGCAGAGATGGTGGGTGTTTGATGTTCCCAACAACGAAAATCCACTCACCTTTCATCCTCCCCTCAGACTCTCACTCACCCTGGGCTCACAGTGGGGCACAACCCATCCCAGCCAGGATGGGAGAACTTGGAATACACAATGTGATCCTGGGAAGCAGCCTTGGATCCGCCCCAGCGAGGTACAGGCACAGCAATTAGTAAAATCAAGGTGTATTTCCTACATCATGCAGCTGGGGGCATTTTGCAACTCATTTCGCCAGAGAAAAAACTTGTTATTTAATTGCCTTGGCTGCTGCTGGATCAGATTCAAAAGGAGAGGGAATATCAGGTCCTGCCAGATATATTCAATCATATTCCTGCTTCTTTTCCCTGACTGGATCCGACGTGCCAGTAAGCAGTGGAGCAGTTAAATATGGACATGTGGATTCCAGCAAGGCTGAGATTTCCAACTTAACACCCCACCAGGATGAATGAGGAAAACGAGCATCTCCCTCCACTCCCTCCCTGGCCCTGTGGTGAGTTCAAGGGAGAGAGAATTCACAACGCTTTGGCCAAATGGGGGAAGTGGGATATTTCCTATTCACCCTGATAAACCAAGAATAACATCTTATGCAGCCCCCAAATAAATAAATAATAATACAAAAAGCCTGCTAGAATTCAGAATTGTGGGTGAGGTGAGGCCAGAGCTGGTGGGCATGGTGGAGATGGATGGGATGGGGCATTTCCCACCAGCACAGCCCCGTGCCCAAGTGAAACTGGGTGGAGAAAGGGAAAAAAAAGAAATATCTAAATGAGTCCAATACTGATTATTAAGTACCTAAGAGGCAATCTAATTTAGCTATATAAAATCATGAAAGGGGAAGAATTAATTGATACTAATGAGTTATATGAGATAGCATCATAATTAATTCCTAAATAGAAAGAGGACATAGGCTGGAGTGGGGGGGATCAGACTGGCCTATATATCATAATAGATTACAGAGGCTGCTTGGGAGGAGAAACAAACTGCCAAAGTCAGAGTTAGCAAAGAAAAATCAGCTAATCCTGAAACTGGGAAGTTCAAGGACCTGTTTGCCACACCCCTGCTGGTCCCTGGCCCTGTGTGTCCATCAGGGAGCACAAACACAGCCCATGCTGCTGGTTCCTGAGGCAACTACAGAGATTTAATTTGGTTTTTCCCCCCCTAAACCGTGTGGTGAGTAAAGCAGTGCATAATCCCACAGCAACTTCATAGAGTGCTACAAATTCCAGCATTGTCTCACCAACTTGGTCAAATAATTTGGGTGTGATATTTGCAGCCCAGTTGCCTTTGTTTATGCTCTGTTTTGCATATAATTACTTCTTTGGGGGGCAAATCACAGTGACCACTCATATTCTGGGAGACAAAAACATATGATGAATCACAAAACAAAATTTTATAAGGACAGGGCATCGTTTCTGTAAATTCCATAAAATCATCACTACATCCTGATTCCATGTTCACCAAGACAAATCATAAATCTCTGCAGCCTATCTCCTGAAAACTGATATTCAAAGTTGTGTTTGGTTTTTGTTCTCCATCTTAGGTTTAGTTTGAAAAAAATTCAGTTGCTACCACAGGATAGAGCTCAATGTATGTGCATTTATCAGTGTTGGGTGCTTTTCTAGAGGGAAGATCATGGAAAACTATTTTGATTTTTTTTTTGATAATTGCATTCACTAAGAGAAAAATAAAAAGCAGGAGAGAGCTGGAGAGGGGTTTTGGACAAGGGCCTGGAGTGCCAGGATAAGGGGGAATGGCTTTCCACTGTCAGAGGGCAGGGTTAGATGGGATATTGGGAAGAAATTAAATATTATCATGTAATCCAAACCAGGAGTGGATAGAGAAGTGGAAATGTAGAGAAATGGAAATGGGGTAGAAAATCAGTAATTTAGTTTTGAGGTGCTGTTGTTCATCAGCCTTAATTTACAATTGATTTCTTCTCCTAAGATTTAACTTCATCCTTAAAATACTGCCCATAGTGGAATTTTCAAAATCAGTGCTAGCCTGATAATCTCATCCCAGTACAATTAAATTAAACATTAAATAGAAATAATGTGTGGATTTCCAGCTTTAGGTTTGCCAGTTTAGTGCTGCCACTGGTGCTTCTTCCTCATGACAAATTCACAATGATGAATGCACCAACGAGGCCACAGTGTTTTTAAAAATCACATCTAGATTTGATGGAGAGACAAGGCAGTACACTACAAAAATACCTAAGCAAGAGAAATATTTGAAGGAAGATGAAGGAAAATGGTAAAGAAAAGGATGAGGATGGAGAAAATTATGAAAATTAACAAAGTGATGAAAGAAATGATTGAGAGAATGATGAAATAAATGATGAAAACAAAGAAAAACATGAGGAAAATTAAAGAAATGTAAACAACGGTGAAGAAAATTATTAAATAAATGGTGAAGATGAAAATTATGAAAAAAAATGAAGATTAGGAAAATTATGAAATTACTAAAACTAAGAAAATTATGAAAAAAATAGGAAGATGGAGAAAATGATGGAATAAAGGATGCAGACGAAGAGGAAGAAAAGACGAGGAGGAAGAAAAGCTTTCACATTTCCCAAGCAGAGCCACCCCAACAGGCTCCCCGCAGGTGGAAAAGCCGCTCGGACGCCGGCACAGAGCTGCTGATAAATCTAATCCTGAAGGATTGGAAATGAGGTAAAAGAAATTCTGATGAAAATTATGTACATGTACTTTGACAAGCTCATAAACACTGCAGCCATGATAAGTTTTCTTATTTTTTTTTTTTTTTTAAGACCCGACACAACTGTGTAAGCCCAAACTCTAATTTTTACAGCCCTGGGTTTGGAGATCTGTCATTGGGAGATATAATGGAAAGAATAATTGCCTGGTGGCTGCACAAACAGGAGATGTGTTGTCAGGCTGCAGTTTGGAGGCTACATCTGGCTTCGGAAATGATTGATGCTGTCTCTGTGTGTGATTCAGGAAACCATTTTTTCTCCTTTCTTTTTTTTTTTTTTTTTTTTTTTTCCTCCCCCTCCCCCAGCTAACACAACCATCACGCCGAACCTTCAATTAAATCAGTATTAAAGAAAACTTTTGATTTATTCCTCCTGCACGGGCAGCGCGCGGCCCTCGCGGCCGCGGCGGGCACGTGATTCCAATTTGAAATTAAAAAGTCATGTCTGAATAACACAACAGCATTCTCATTTCCTAATACTCTGCTTTTTACTACTTTGCATTCAACTGTGAAAAGTCTTTTAAAACTCTGAACAGCAGTAAAACTTGAATGAATTTTTGACCCATTATTGCATAGCGGGTGCGCTTTCCAAGTTGGAGAGACTGCCAAGTTCTCCCCACCTAATATTTCCACTTTAATTGTGCCACTTGAGAAATTTACGTGCCTCAAAATATGGCATGAATCTTACGCTTATTGCAGTATCATTAGCAGCAACATTTAAGCAACATCTGTGTGCTATAGAACTAATTGAAGTAGCAGAAGTGGCAGCTGTAAATCCACAGGAAGATGGCAGTTTGCACCCAGCACTGCTGAGTTAGCGGGTAACTGTCAGCCTGTTCCTGCAATCTGCTCTCGAGGACTACGGTACAGGCACACAATGTCCAAAAAAATACAGCGAGGAGGCTAATGATCCTATTAACCACTTTGCTGCACCAATTTGGCTGTTTTTCCAGTTTCCTTGTTGGGTTTCATTATATATTTCACCGTTCCAGTAAAAAAGTCCAGTATGAGACGTGCTCGCTTACTTAAGGGGGGGGAAGCTCCTGCTCGGTCGAATCAACCCACAAACGTCTCTTTTTTCCCTTAAAATTCCGTATATTTCACCTCCTTTTCCATTGTTTAATTTTTCTTCATCACGCACGCCTGGGCGAAAAAGAACTTTTCCCAACTGTTAATGCTGGTATTTAAAGCAATGACATTTTCCTCCCCGGGATGTAACATTTCCAATAATCAATAAAACTGGAGGCAGAGGAGGGGAGGAGAAAATCTTTTTTTGGTGTGAGGGTGGAAGCACATCTTCATCGGGGCCGGGAGTGCCGCATGTGGCCGGCAGCACCCGGCCGGGCACTGATTGCACTAATTGGTGATTACAGAGGGAGGAAGGTGTTTCAAGTTCCATGTCCTGGTATTACTGACTAATCCAGGTTCAGAGCTGCTCGCAGCAGCGCCGCTCCTTCCATCTTCATTTGCGCCTTGGGTGGGGAAGAGCAGGCCCAGCAAGGCGGCAGCGCTCTCACGGACACGGGGTGGAATTGAACAGGGGGCAGGGAGGGTTTGGGGCGAGGCCAGAGGGGTTTGGGTGGCCCTGCCACTGCCACCTCCATCCTGGCCGTGGCACAGCCCGGGGAGCCGGGGAGGCGCCGCTGGAGCGGCCTTGCCACGAAATGCTTGCCACCATCTGCTTGCCACGAGCCCAAGTTCATTAGAGGCCCGGCACGTCCGCAGGGCCACCATGTGACAGGCTGGGAGTCACTGGTATTTGTTGTCTTAATGCACAAGTACTCGGGGACTGGAGTGATAAGGAAAAAACTGCTCGGGATCCGCTGCTCTACACGCTCAGGGTGGCACGGGCCAGCGCGATATTGAAAATCAATAGTCACGTGGCGGTTTAAAGGTTAGAGGTCCCCTGAATTAACTTTCTAGTACTAAATTACCACATCTATTTATTTATTTATTTACCTATCTGCCTCCTTATGTATTTATTTATTTATTTGTTTATTTTCCCTTTTGCAGTGACTGGGGCGGGGGGAGGATGTGCTGAATTTAAAGGGGCACGGTTCGCACCCGGAGTGAGGAAAAAGAAAAAATCTTTTAATACTTGGTGTGAGGATTTGAATGTCAGGATTTTAATAATGAGAAAATTTAGGAGACACAGAGCAATGTCCAAAATGGCAATGGAGCCAGGAGCATTGGTGGTGGCCTGAAAATTAAAATGCTGCTTCAATCTTTTAACTCACATTTGTACACTGCCTGCATTTGCATGAGACCCTTGTGCAATATTTAAATTAATCCATCTTTTGTTACTAACAGTGTTTACAAAATGTAAAGGAATGTTATTTTTTACAATATTTACTCATTAGGAATGAACAAATAATATTGTCACAAATAAATTGAATGATAAGAGTTAAAGCTTGTGAAGACTTAACATTGCTTTTCACCACTGAGCACTCCCAAGGACTGCTCCAGTGTGTAGCTACTCACACCTGGAAGCACATTCCTGACAGGTCTTTAGCTCCTCTGCTTTCAGGTACTGCAAAACCCATATTATGCTTTTTTTCACTGAATACATTTCTTATTTAATTTATTCCAATGTTTCCCTTCCCATTGTTTCCATTCCCCAGGTACACCAGCAGCCAGATTTTCAATATCGCAGGATCACAGAATATCCTGAGCTGGAAGGAGCTCACAAGAATCAGCAAAGTCCAACTCCTTGAATATTGGAATATTGAATATTTTCAGCCTGGGCTGGTGTTCATCAAGGGATCTGGGTCCAGCTGCTCACTGGACACAGCACCATGGCTTTGGGAGCTTTGGGATTTGGCCACATCTGCTTTGGGATCCTGTCCCCTTTGGATCCTGTCCCTTTGGATCCTGTCCCCTTTGGATCCTGTCCCCTTTGTGATCCTGTCCCCTTTGGGATCCTGTCCCCTTTTGGGATGCTGTCCCCTTTGGGATCCTGTCCCCTTTGGGTCCTGTCCCCTTTGGGATCCTGTCCCCTTTGGATCCTGTCCTCTTTGGGATCCTGTCCCCTTTGGGATCCTGTCCCCTTTGGGATCCTGTCCCCTTTGGATCCTGTCTCCTTTGGGATCCTGTTCCCTTTGCGATCCTGTTCCCTTTGGGATCCTGTTCCCTTTGGGATCCTGTCCCCTTTGGGATCCTGTCCCTTTTGGATCCTGTCCTCTTTGGGATCCTGTCCCCTTTTGGGATCCTGTCCTCTTTGGGATCCTGTTCCCTTTGGGATCCTGTCCCCTTTGGATCCTGTCCCCTTTGGGATCCTGTCTCCTCTGGGATCCTGTCCTCTTTGGGATCCTGTCCCTTTTGGATCCTGTCCCCTCTGGGATCCTGTCCTCTTTGGGATCTTGTCCCCTTTTGGGATCCTGTCCTCTTTGGGATCCTGTCCCCTTTTGGGATCCTGTCCTCTTTGGGATCCTGTTCCCTTTGGGATCCTGTCCCTTTTGGATCCTGTCCCCTCTGGGATCCTGTCCTCTTTGGGATCCTGTCCCTTTTGGGATCCTGTCCCTCTGGGATCCTGTCCTCTTTGGGATCTTGTCCCCTTTTGGGATCCTGTCCTCTTTGGGTCCTGTCTCCTTTGGGATCCTGTCCCCTTTGGGATCCTGTCCTCTTTGGGTCCTATCCCCTTTGGATCCTGTCCCTTTTGGATCCTATCCCCTTTGGGTCCTGTCCCCTTTGGATCCTGTCCCCTTTGTGCCACCTGCCCCCTCCAGGTGACTGCAGCCAGGGGAGATCTGAAGCAGCCACTGAGGCTTTGAAGCACCAGATGTGGCAGGAAAAAAACACTTCCAGGAATTTTAGACACCACAAAAGGTTTTTTCTTTCTGGGTCAGAGACATTTCTCCAAAGCCTTTTTTTCTAGAAATACTTGGCTGTTTTATGATTTATTGATTGCTACACCTTAAATCTAATTTTCTCTTACCACAGAGTGTCCACATCCATGTGTGCTGTGCCAGCCAGGAAGGGACACCCAGGTGCTGCCACCAGCAGGGCACTGGGGCTGGGCCAGGGGCACAATAAAGTCCCAAATAAGGAGAAAAATCCAGATAACCACTCAGGTCTCATTGCTGAACTAAATAAAACACCTCTAAAAAAATTCAAAGATACATATTGTAGGATTTTCCCAGAGAAATACCAAGTGTCTTCTTTCAAAATCAAAATGTTTCTTTTTAAAATTTAAACTTTTGTTTATATGATTATTTATTGTATAATACCAACATATTATTATAGGCAATATATAACACTATATAATAATTGCATGTAATATAGTATAATTGCATATAATATAATTGCACATAATATAGCATATAATACAATATATAATATAATATAATATAATATAATATAATATAATATAATATAATATAATATAATATAATATAATATAATATAATATAATATAATATAATATAATATAATATAATATAATATAATATAACATTATAGTACATTATAGTACAGTATAATAAAATATTAGAAATAAATTTTTAAGTTAAACTTTAAATAATTAAAATTAAACACATTAAAATTAAACCTTCTCAGCTCTGGAATCTTCAGACTCTTGTTCATCAATGTCAGACCCATCCCTACCCCAATTTCTGTGTGTTTCCAGGTGTGTTCCACCTGCACACAGAGGCACATTTCCAAAAACTCAATCTAAAGCACACATTCCATGTTGATAAATAAACAAATAAAAGGATGAAGATGAGGTTGTAACTAATAAAAATCTCCTGGTGCTCAGGGTCTGCTCCACCCCTACCCATTTTCACCTGTGTGAAGAGCCCTGGTCACACAGTACAGGATCCATGTACCCACAAATTCCCACATAAATGCAATTATACCAGGGTAGAAACCAGAAAACCATCATTTGAAAGCATGACATGAACCAAGATTTCCTGGTTTGCCTATACACAAAACAACCCTACAGAAACATTAAAATTTATTTTTTATAACTGCCATTCTTAACCAGCACAACAACTCCCCTCCTGTTTATTTCTGCCAGCAATCTTATTAATTCCCATACTACTTCTGGGCCATGCTTGCGCTACAGAAATAATTTTAATTGAACATTTATTAAAATAAATGCTTTGTCAGGATATCCCCACTCCATCTGGCCGCACTGGGCAGGCATTATTTCCTGGATGTGTCTGCTTTATACAAAGCTTCTCCCCCAGCTCTGGCTGACGAGCAGAGCTGGTGATTAGATTGGGTGCCTTTTGCCCAGCAGGGTTTTGTGCCACAGCCTCTGTGTCTCGTGGCCATGAGCTCACATCCCTGCTCTCCCCAGGCTCTTCCTCCCTGCTGCACACAACGGGGTTTATTTGGGAGCCACGTCCACAGCCCACCAAGCTGACAAAAGGCAGAGACCTGCTATAAATAACCCACCCTGCCAGGCTGCACGGGCTGTGCTGGCTGCTTTGGTTTTTTATTTTTTGCTGGTGTGGGTTTTTTGGTTGGTTTTTTGGTTGTTTTTTTGGTGGGTGCTTTTTTCCTTTTTTAAAATTTTTTAATTTTTTTAATGGAGTTTGTGCAAGCTCAGTTATAAAGAGTTTAGATAAGAAATAAAATATGAATTGGGTTCCCAGTGTTAAATTTCCACCCTTGAAAATAAATGAAGCTGAGCTTCCCCCTTCCTCCCTCCCCACCACTCTCACCTGCTGGCAAACACCAAAAAGCCCCTTTTTTAGCACTTTGAGCAGCCAAACATTATTTTTATAGCTGGCACCACGACCAAACAGCGAACAAACAGGAGGCACAGTGAATTCTCAGCATTGTGCAGTTAATCCTCCATTCACCAGCGTATCAAAGCACTTTTGTGCTGCTTCTGCTGAGCTTCATCTTCATGAAAGGCACGATTTCCATGGAACATCTCCTGCACCCCAGCCTGGAGCTCTCACTCTGCCTTTGGCCAGACCTCGGGAGGGTTGTTCCCTCCCACAGTGAGGGAAGTGGTGGTTTCTGAAACTTCAGAGGGCAGCTGGGTATGCACTAAACTGTTGGGTTTGATTTATTCCTCACCCAAAGCCTGTACCAGAACTGAGCTCTCTTAGGGAAACTGCAAATGCTGCAGCACCCCCAGTTTGAAATTTCTGTGCTCCAGGAGTTTTCCATTCTTTGGCAGCTTTGAGCACCAGCTTGTTTAGTGATTTTGGGGAGGTTCTTAGACATTTTAACATTTCTGCTCTGTAGAAGGGCCTTGAGACACTCAGGAACTCTGGTCACACAGAGCTGTGCCCACCTGGAATCCTGTGCCAGTAGTGTGACGTTCCAGTTCCCCAAATATCCAAATAACTGACCCTAGAGTGTGTTTGTTACACATCATTTTGCAGGGCATTAGAGACACAGTATTTCTATGAACACTTAATTTGAAAATGATGGAATAATCTTAATTTAGCAGGGATATCTTCCCTCACATTTTGCACTCGGTGTCAAATCAAGAGTGGATGTATTTGATTTATTTCCTGCTGTCAGGCAGGGAGGGCTGTGGCTCACAGACACTCAGCACACACTGGAGTTTTTCTTCTTCTGAGGGCTCTGCTGCAGAATATTGTTACAGTCACTCCTGTCCAAGGAGATGGTGATTCCCTGTGAAAACTTGGCATTAATTATTCTCCTGACTGTGACAACAATAATGAAGTCTATTTTCTTATTAAAGAAGTGCAAAGTACTGATCAACACCAGTTTATAATTACATTTTCCTTAATAACTGGCCCATGTATTTGCTGGCTCTCGAGCTCCAAACGTGGGTTTTGGGGGGAGATGTCTAACTAAGATCCAGTGTGGATGGTTTTGAGATCAGGGATGTTCAGATCTGTGGCTGGGGCTTCTGCCACTGCTGGAATTCCCAATGCTTGAGACATCCCAGTCCTGGAGGGCATGTCCTGACCCCTCCCAGCCCCATGGGATGGACCCTGGATCCTCTTCTGAGCTGTGCCACCAAAGAACCCACCTCGAGTGTTACTGCCCTGCCCATCAGTGGCAGAGCTTTGGGGAAGATTAGGAACATCTAAGGCACAGACAAACAATCCACTGCCAAATGCTTTGGCTCCAGCACCAAAGGATGGAGCCAAAACCAGTCTGGTGATACTGGGCAGAGAATAATGAACAAGAGGGGTTTGATGGTGGTAGATTCAAAAGTAAAGTTGGGCAAAACCTGCCCACAGTTTCAGCCTGTGTGTGGCAAACACCTCGAATCACAAAACCTGCTGGCTTACCTTATGAACAGAAAAGGCTTCCTGCTTAAAATGTTAGGCAGAAATTTGAAAGGCAACTTGCAATGAAAGCCAAGTTGAGAAAAAGCGAAAAAGAATCCAAGAGGAATCCCTGAGGAGAGGAGAGAGCTCAGCAACGTGGCCACCAGCCACTCGTGTCAAGAACAGATGATCTGCCCATCACAATTAAAGAGAGAGACTTAAAAAAAAACCACAAGGAAGGAGGAGGTGCCAGGAAAAGTTCAGTGGATCTGGAGCTGCTGGCTCGAGAGGATGAGGGAGGAGGAGAGGAGGGGCAGGAGAGGCAGCTCCCAGCAGGGACAGGCAGGTCCTAGCAGGGACAGGCAGGTCCCTAACAGGGACAGGCAGGTCCTAACAGGGACAGGCAGGTCCCAGCAGGCACAGAACCCTGAGCTGACACCACTGCCCAGGCTCTGCCCTGTGATTAATGGCTCTGGCTGCAACCAGGAGCCATCCTCCTAATGCATGTCACAAACTTCATAATTCCACTTGGAGGGAGACAACAGCAAGTTAAATTCCTGGATCACTGTCACTGTGTCACTTACAGAAGGAGTTGCACCGGGGAGCAGTTGGCTACTGGAGTAATTTGAATGGAAATGTCAGTTTTCACAACCTGTGATTTGAGGTGAGTGCCCTGCTATTATACAGCAGCTCTGTCAGGCTGAGTGCTCACTGCCACCTCCCCTCACATCCCAGCCTCCTCCTGCCACCCACTGCCCCCAAAAAATTCACATTTCCTCCTCTGCAACACCTGCAATCCCAGAGAAGAGCAGCTTGTGTGGGTGAGCATTCCCTGGGTTTTCCTCTGTCCTGGCTGGATTTGAATCCTGATTTTTATTTCTTTTTTTTTCTGGCAAAGGTCTGTGCTTCAAACCTCCTCAAAAGAGTGAGCTGTTCCTGAATAAATTGATTAATTGAGACTCACACTGACCTCTGGGTTTTGTCTGAGTAAGGACTTCTGAATATGGTCAATATGTCTTACTGCTAAATACTTGCAGGAGTTGTGCAATGAGGCTGTACACATCTTAGACACCTCTGTGACAGGTTCAGTCAATTCCTGGCACTGTAAGGGGAAAAAAATACTGTGCAGAAGTACCTGTCCTTCAGCACCACCTTGGTGTGTGTTATATACACTTTTATCCAGATGTTGTGGTGTTTGGGAAGGCCACACAGCCACTGCACACCTTGGGCACTGCTCTGTCTCCAGTGATTCAGGAGGAAATGGAGTTAAATCAGCATGGCTGGCAAGCAGGAACTCTCAAAAGTTTAACTTTAATCACTTAACACCAGTTTATCAGGATTTTTAAGGATCCAAACACAGTATTCCCACAATTTTACTGAATTTCAGCCTTTGTGGAAACACCAGAAATGCA